>JAJOZX010009029.1:105000-122500 GCA_023014485.1 Bathynomus jamesi
CGATCTGATAACTATTAGATAATCTGTTGTATGAAAATTGGTTTTGATACTAAAATACATATTAACTAGAACCTCTGGTTCATATTAACGTATAACTAAGTTATTAATTAAGTGTATAAAGCTGTATAAGCTGGATGACCCTCTTGTCTGCATAAATTGGACTTGAGGGTTGATTCATTATATTACTTATAGCGCATGTGTTTGAAGATCTAGCGAACTATTACTGATGGATCTGCAGTAAATGCTCCTAAGCTATTGTTATATCAATATTTACAATTAAAAGTATTGACATATTCACTTAAATTCTGCAAAATAAATTATTCAAAACGTTTCTCATTATAATCCTAATTCATGCTGTTGTTTTTCTTTCACAGGCTTAAGAAATGACAAAAAGTACAATTTCTGATGAGATTAGATATAAAATTACTTCCCTTCGAGACAGACGCAAATCCAGCACTTCACTTGCAGCAGATCTCGAAAAAACAATAGGTGTCTCAGTTGATCCCTTTACTTTATGAAGGAAACTTAACTCAGTAGGTCTTGAAAGACGTGTTGCAGCAAAAAAGCCACTTTTAAGGAATGGAAATAAAGAGAAGAGAAGAAAATGTGCTTTGGAACACAAGTATTGGACATCTGAGACCTACTGAATTAAGCTTCCTTCGTACAGTAGAAGGATCAACTGAGACACCTGTTGTTTTTTCGAGATCCGCTGCAAGTGAAGTGCTGGATTTGTGTCTGTCTCGAAGGGAAGTAATCTTTAGATATTGTAGATCAGATGGAGAAAGCTTAGAGGGCCTCCCTGATCTAGGACGATCAGCTGTGGTCCCATTTGATCTGTGACGAGCCAAGATTTTTTGTACACCAGTTTTGGAAACGCCTGTAGATTCACTTATTTTTCTTTGACTCAGTCCCTCCCTCACCATGCAAATGTATTATTTTATATCTAATCTCATCAGAAATTGTACTTTTTGTCATTTCTTAAGCTTGTGAAAGAAAAAAACAGCATGAATTAGGATTATAATGAGAAACGTTTTGGATAAATTTGTTTTGCAGAATTTAAGTGAATATGTCAATACTTTTAATTGTAAATATTGATATAACAATAGCTTAGGAGCATTTACTGCAGATCCATCAGTAATAGTTCGCTAGACCTTTAAACACAAGCGTTATAAGTAATACAGGGTGTTTCAAAAGTCCCTCATTATTTTTAAATTTTTATTAAAATAGCAATTACAAGAGGAACCAAATGACAATTTGGTTGCTGCGTCTACGATTCATGAGAATTTTGGTGGCATCAAATTTGGCTTCATAAGTCTACTGGAAAGTCACTGGTACACCTCAACGTGGGCACCGTCTTTTTCGAAACAAGCGAGCCACCGTTTTACGCATTCTTGGCCGACATTGGACAACATTTCGGGAGTAACAGAAGCACACGCATTCCTGATCCGTTCTTCTAGTGTGGGGAGGACTCGCGGCTTGGTGGCGTACACTTTGCTCTTAATGTAGCCCCACAAAAAGAAGTCGCATGGGGTAAGATCAGGCGAGCGAGCAGCCCATTCGATGGGACCACGGCGACCAATCCACCGATCCGGGAACTGCTTATTCAGAAATGAGCGAACCTCACGCGAGTAATGAGCAGGGGCACCGTCTTGCTGGAAAATGACTTCTTGCATGTCAGCTACAGCTGACAGTTGGGGGATGCAGAACTCCTGAAGCATACGAAGGTAATTGTCTCCGTTGACGTTCACGGAATTTCCATCTTGATCCCGGAAGAAGAACGGACCAATCAGCCCAGCTGAGGAGATGGCACACCAGACGACCAATTTCGGTGTGTCCCTTTCATGTTCACGGATCTCCGCAGGATTGTGAGTTCCCCAGATGCGGGTGTTGTGCCGATTGACGCGACCAGAAAGGTGGAAGAGAGCTTCGTCGCTGAACCACATGTGCTCCAGGATCGATGAGTCTCTTTCGTAGTGATGCAGCAGTGTCTCACACATCTCCACCCGGCAATCGTAGTCTTGAGGTTCCAGCTTCTGAACCACCTGGATCTTGTACGGATACAGCTTGAGACCACGCCGCAAAATCCGTTGGATAGATGTCGCGCTGATGTTCAGTTCCGCAGCAGCTCGCCGAATGGACTTTCCTTGACTCTGAGTAAACGCCTCACGGACAGTTTCGACATTCTCCTCACTCCGCCCACTTCGAGGTCTTCCTGATCGTGGTTTGTCCTTTACGGATCCGGTCTCCATAAACTTCCGGTGTGTGGCGACGATGGTGTTCCTATCCGGTGCATAATGCTGTCCGTAGACTGCCCGGAATCGTCGCTGCACTTCGACCACAGATTGAAAAACCTCCTGCCATGCAGCGATTTTACACCTCTGCTCTAGAGTCAGTATGGTAGCAGAAGAAAACGGAGCAAAACTTCAAATGTAGACTCAAAAACATTCTCAACTACTGAGTAAGAGTTTACCACAAGATGAACGTCGTTGGTCGATTAGCTGCAAAGAAAATTGAAAATCAAATTAGTGAGGGACTTTTGAAACACCCGGTATAATGAATCAACCCTCAAGTCCAATTTATGCAGACTAGAGGGTCATCCAGCTCATACAACTTTATACACTTAAGTAATAACTTAGTTATACATTAATATGAACCAGAGGTTCTAGTTAATATGTATTTTAGTATCAAAACCAATTTTCATACAACAAATTATCTAATAGTTATCAGATCGACAGTGGTCTCTGACTTTGCAGCACAGTACTGTATATATATATATATATATATGTGTGTATGTGTGTGTGTGTGTGTGTGTGTGTGTGTGTGTAAAAATGAACAATGAATAATTCCTAAACTCGTATATTCTTGTATTCATTCGTATAATTCTTATATTCATTTATATAATTCGTATATTTATATAATCCTTATATTCTTATATATTTATATTCATATGTATGTACATTCAAATATTCATGTTTACATGAGGACCAAAATCGCATAACGCAAGTTTGGATAAAATTTTGATTTGCTTTCTATTTTTGCCAAATAATTGGTGAATTGTTTCTTTTGAACTTAATAATTTTTTGAGATTTAGCTTAATAATGAAACCTGATAAAATTTTGCACTGTCCATTTTCTGTATACATTCTCTCTTCGTTATAAAAAATGAAGTCATGTCTTGCCTAACGTTTAATTTTAACTCTTAAGCCTTTAATTTTTGCTCATATGCATGTTTAAGTGTAAAAATGCATATTTCAATTTCCATTTTTTGTTAACTCGGCAGATCATGATAACATCAGATCTATCAATATGCGGTTTAAGATAAAAATATGGCTTCGTCTTCAAATATCTTGTTTATCTGTTTAGACGTTGCCACAGCTAAAAAATTTAGCTTGTCTTCAAATATTGTGCAAAAATAATGCAACCTATAGAGAATAGAAACTAAACAAGTCAACATTAAATAATAATGATGCCCACAAAATTATCCTAAATCCTAAATGTGTATAGCTGTACCTGGCAACTATTTTAAGACTTGTAGTAGTTTCCTTAGCCTATGGATAATCTGTTAGTCTCTGAAAAACGTCAGATGATATAGGCTACACCCATCTTAAATACTGTTTTTTAAACTTACCCTTCAGATTATGGTTCTAACTAACGGTGAAAAAGCGGTGATTGAAATGTGTTTCTTGGAAAAAAGATGGACTTGGGCAAGAATTTTGAGGGAATTTCCAGGAATAACTTGTAATGTTACGTTTGTGAATAGAATAATTAAAAAACTTAAAACAACCGGTTCGACGGTACGGAAGCGTGGAAGTGGTCGGCCTAAAACAGTTTACACTCAAGACAATATAGCAATGATCGAAATGATGAACATATCTCAAGAGGATCGATCTGGGTCACACTGCTCTCAGAGGAAAATTGCAAGAAATTTAGGTATCAGTCGAAGTTCCATACAAAGAATGCAGAGAACGGTAGGACTTAAAGCATTTAAAAGGATCCGTGTTTCAAGACGTGACAGCAATGTAAGAGCTGAAAGAAAAATTCGTTGTAGAAAATTGCTTGATAGATTTTCGTCCAATGATGTTAAAAAAATAGTTTTTACAGATGAAAAAGACTTCACCATCGAGATTGCTCGAAACTCCTGGAACGATGTTGTTTATGGTCGGCGTATGGTCGTATGGTCGTCTCCATCGAGACTTTATCACCAGACAAGTCGGTTTTCCAAAAAAAATCATTGTATTAGCAGGTGTATCGTGGAATGGAAAGACGAAAATTCATTTCATTTCAGAAAATAAAAAAAATAATTCAGAAACCTATGTAAATCTCTTAGAGGAGAATCTTTTGCCTGATTGTGGACGTCTGTATTATGGAAACGATTTCATACTCCTACAAGATGGTGCTACAGCTCATACTAGCAAGTTCACACAGGATTATCTACAACAGAATGTAGTCAACTTCATTGGAAAATACGACTGGCCCCCGCAATCACCTGATTGCAATCCCATGGATTATTGCATATGGAACACTCTAGCAGAGAAAATTTATGAAGGCCAAACAGAAAAGTTTACAGAAATGCAATTAAAGAAAAAATGCTCGAATGTTGGGACAAAATAACATTAACAGAAATCAGAAAATGTATCATATCGTGGAAGAAAAGGTTAAGATTAGTTTGTAAGCAGGACGGCAGACATATTGATCATATTTGTTAATAAGATGTGAATAATAAATTTTTTCCAGTTTATGATATTCGTTTTTATCATCATACCTCATTGTTCCCTCAGCTGTGGAAAAAGTATTTTATGTAGAGGTCTGAAATTTTTATGATGATTTAGCAATAGATTGAGGTAAATTTTGGAAGTGTGAACTGCATATTTTTGAAGTTATTGATGTTCAAATCTCAAGGCGTTTTTTTTGGGGCCACCCGATATACATATATAGGACGAGCCTGACCTCTGTGTGAAGAGAGGCGGAACCTTTGACAAGGTGACAGGCGTATATACTCTGTTTTATAAATAGTTCCCGAAAACAAACTTTAATAACTTTGTGATTTCAAATTCAATTACCGTAAAAATCAAACAATGAGACATTCAGATATATAATTTTATTTATATTAATATATTACTAATTATACAAATTAATATGGAGGGTGGCTTAGGCTAGCAATTTAATCTAGGTCTTAGTTAAACGGTAACATTCATGAATATTGTAATAAAATCACACTATCACACTTTCACACTTACTTTACTGTCACAGAATAGGTGATACTGAAATCCACTATTCTTCCATCAACCGCTTTAAGATGACATCCTGGCTAGATTGTTTGAAATCGTCCGGTTTGGTGAAAAGGAAGAGGCACAAGAAATTACGACTTTCTTCATTTGATTCCCCACCAGAACCAAAATCAATTACTCAGCCTACGATAGTGATCTGCGTTGAACGTCTTCCGTTTGCGCAACACAGTCGAAATGACGGACTACCGAATCTAATCATCTTCACCGACAAAAGTCACTTTCATTTGGACGGCCACGTCACTCGGCACAACTGCTACTACTGCAAATTGATATTACTACGACCAAAAATCCAGGTATCTTCGGAAAAAACGGCTACACTCGCCGAAGGTCACAGTGTGGGCCGGTATCCGGACAAGCCGGGTCGTGGGACCATACTTTTCCCAAAACGATCAAGGCAGGCCAGCCACTGTCAACGGAGATCACCACTTCGACATGCTGCAGGAATTCCTCCTCCCAAAATTTTAGCAAATCGATGAATTAGTTTTCGGAGACCTAAGGCACGATGCACCGCCTCATTCGCCAATCGGACAATCGGGTGAGGCTGTGATATATCTTGAATTCATAAGGGGCTATGTGCAGTCTTCTTCTTCCAAAAGCCTGGAGCAAATGAAAAACAAAATTACGATTTAAATGAGTAAAGTTCGTAGCAAAATGTGCGTGAATAGTCTCCAAGTATTTAAGCAGCGTTTATTACATGAAGCATATTGTAAACAACAAAAGTTATGTTATGTTATGTTATATGGGATGAATTTCACAATTAAAAACGTAAAATGAATGAATGACGTAAACCCACAGGAAAAAGAAAAATGATTCCAAGGCCTTTCGTGTATTCAGAAATACACCTCGTCAGGGAAATGCGAAAGGCTTTGGAATACACGAAAGGCCTTGGAATCATTTTTCTTTTTCCTTATGGGCTTACATCATATATATACTTTAACTGACTTAACATTTAATTCAATTTATATTCTTGACAAAATAATCCGAAGCTAATTTAAATAAAGACCAGCCAACAAACAATAAATTATATAAAAAAAATGGTTTTCATAAAACTTCACAACTTTATTTTCCTATTTTCCTCCAATTCTTATTCAAACTTAAGAGAGCTTCTTTCTTAATCTCGGTGGAGGGCTTACAAACCCCAGCCTCCAAACCCTCTTCCTCCCTCCGCTCTTCCTTCCGTTCATCACCCCACTCTTAATATACCTTTACGAGAGGGGTTTCCGTCAATTTTTGTCTATTCGTCAGCATGCGAAGGGAATTGATGGCCGTAGGAGGGGAAAAAAGGAGTCTGATAATGAAGGGTCGAAAATCGCTCTCATTGGATTAAAGAAAATTAAAAATACCGTTAATTAAAAATAGTTATGAGGAAGTAAGTTGCTTTTTATGAGGTACTGAAGGGGGGAAGGAGTGGCGGAGGGCAGGCGAGGGAAAACCGCGAAGAGGTGTGAAGGTAGAGGAATAGGATTTTATATATATATATATATATAAAATGCCACCCACAAGCAAAAATGAAACTGTACTGTATTTAACAGTACACCTCGTCAGGGAATTGTTTTCACTTTTCCTTGTGGGTGTGCATCATTTATTTAGGTTATGTGCTTAATTGTGACGTTCATCCCACATACAGTAAACCCTCGTCCAACGCGGGGGTTAGGATCCTCGAGAATGGTGCGTTAGGTAAATCCGCGTTGGACAAACTTAATACCTTAGAGATAAATGGTGATACGTGAACGCCGCCGCGTAGTCTCCCATTAATACTTAGATAAGTAGATTTTTTATTCACGCATAAATGAATTTCCCTACCTATATTGTATATGAAATAAGAACACAATAAAATCATAAACATAATGATATTTACACATGATAAATAAAAATATATTAAATGAAAACTGAAAAAGCATCTTTTCTTCACTCTTCCGGATGGTGCGTATGGTAAACTCATTCACGTGATACTCGCGGCCAAGTGATGTTATGTTCATACCACCACAGAACTTATCTAGAATCTTTATTTTTTCGGCTAATGTTATAACCTTACGACTTTTCTTCTCTTCACTATCACGTTTTGGTGCCATACTGCTGTCTAAGGGTAATAGCAAAACAACGACAAAATACGACAAAAACAACCCAACACAATTTCACTGAACTTAACGTGGTAGCGGGACTGAGACAAAGGGTGATGCGAGAGGGAGGGAGATGCGGTGTTGGAGAGTGTAGGAGAAAACACTAGAGCGCGCATTGGCACGCGTACAGTACTACTGTATTATAGCATGTTTGGCGGACCGTGTATAATCAAATTTTCCGCTTTCGGTAAATAATATAATTGTTCGCATTTATTTTTCCGTGTCTAAGCAAATTCGCGCTCGACAAATACGCGTTGGACGAGGGTTAACTATATATATATATATATATATATATATATATATATATATATATATATATATATATAACCATCTTCGAGGCCAAGACAACGGAAGAGATGCTAATGACGTTAGAGGAGAAGACGCTGGAAATTGTGGAAAGACATGTCCCAAAAATACAACAAAAAGGAAAGAGAAGCAGGTTCGAGAGACAAACGAGGTCATTGTTCAGAAGAGAAAAAGAGTGACTGCAAAATTAAGTAACTAAAGATAACAATAACAGAAAATATTAAATGATAAACTGCGATAGAAGCGATAAGCGATAAAGGTTAACTCAAAGTACTTCTATAATTTTGCAAAAAGGAAGTCGAAAAACCATACGACTATCGGACCTTTGAAAAACGAAGACAATGCTTTATCTGATGATCTAACAGAAGTATTTGAAATATTAAGAGCTCAGTACAAATTATCTTTCAGTATCCCAAAAACTGACAAACTGATATGCAATAGAAACACGTTCTTTGAAGAAGAACTACAAGGGGAAAGTATGACGGACTTCGACTTTACGACAGATGATTTTACACAAGCTATAGGGAAACTAAAAGCACACTCAGCGGCAGGACCGGACAAATGGAATGCCACACTGATCAAAAACTGCAAGAATGCAATTGCTGAGTCCCTATATTGGATATAGAGACGATCACTAGACACGGGAGAAATACCGAGCATCCTGAAGAGCGCGAACATAGTCCCAATATAAAGGAGGAGATCGATCCGAGGCCAAAAACTATAGGCCAGTGTCGCTTACATCTCGTCTCACTAAAATATTTGAAAGAATAGTTAGACAGAAAATCTATGACTTTTTGGAAACTCGGAAAAAATTAAATGATAACCAACATGAGCTTCGGTCAGGCAGATCATGCCTATCATAACTAATGGAACACTACAACAACATTATTGATGCACTTGAAAGTAATGAAAATTATGATGTAATATACAAAGACTTTGCTAAAGCGTTCGACAAGTGCGACCATGGAATCATAATACACAAACTGAAATATATGGAAATTACAGGAAAAGCAGGGAAATGGATATATAATTTCCTTAATGAGCGGTGGCAAGTCGTTATAGTACAAGGAATATCTTCATTAGAATCAGGGGTCCTCAGCTCAGTACCACAAGGAACAATATTAGCCCCACTACTCTTCATAATCATGCTAACTGACATAAATGAGGAAGTTACCAGAGACAGCACAGTAACATCCTTTGCCGATGACACAAAGATCAGTAGAAAAATAAGAAACCCAGAAGATATGGAACCGCTACAAACCGACATGAACAGAATCTACAAGTGGACGCAAGACAACAATATGAAGTTTAACACTGAGAAATTTCAGCTGTTACGGTACGGAAAAAGGGAGGACCTAAAATCCATGGAATATTATACCCCAAATGGACGGGAAATTCAGAGAGATTCTAAAACAAAAGATTAAGGGGTTGTAATGACTGATGATGCGAAATTTGGGACACAAAATAAGATAGTAAACAGAGCAAAGAGAATAACTGGGCAGATACTGAGAACCTTTAAACGAAGGGATAGGAATATAATGATTCCACTACTGAAAACACTGATCATAACCAAATTGGAATAATACTCTGTCCTAACATGCCCAATGCCCATATAAAAAAGAAACATTAGACAGCTAGAACGGATTCAGAGAAGCTTCACAGCCAAGATTAATGGGTGCAAAGAACTAAATTACTGGGAAAGGTTACGCGAATTAAACCTATATTCACTGGAAATGAGGAGAGACACACACACCATTATTTACACTTGGAAAATAATGGAGAAACTAGTCCCTAATCTTACTCTGAACCCTGTAACTCCCCAAATAACAGTGGAAAGTAAAAAAGGAAGACTGTGTCGTGTTCCCAAATTAAAGGCTAGACAGGGAACATCCTTAACACTGAAAGAAAATAGTTTTGTTGTGAGGGGACCAAGACTGTTTAATCAGTTGCCCAAAGACCTAAGGAACACGAGTGGTGTTGCGGTGGACATCTTCAAAACAACACTAAACGCCTGCCTCAGAACAATCCCCGATGAGCCGGGTGTACCTGGCTATGTAAGGTGGATAGTACAAGAAATCAACTCACTACTTTACCAGGCCACCTCGAGAGGAGGGGCGACAAGCTTGACCTTCGTGAAATGAGAAATCGTCGCACGGAACATTTGAAAGGTTGAAAGGTATATATATGGGGTGAATTTCATACTTAAACACGTGAAATGATCACGAGAAAAGGAAACACCAAGAATGTTAAGAGAAGAGGAAAGATTGAGTTGTGTTTTGTTGAAGGTAAGGGGAAAGTTGTGTGGAGGATTGTGACGAGTAGACAGATGAAGAAACTAAGTTTTTGAGGCATTGAAAGCCACAAGGTTTCATTCGCCCCACTCAGAGATAGCAGAAAGATCAGAGGTCAGGTGCATCACAACCCCTCCCGCGCGAAGCACTGAATGTCCGTTGAGAGGGACGCTATGTGAAGCGGGTAGAGAAGTGAAGAATGGAATCATCGGCATAGGAGTGAATAGAACAGGCAGTGCGACTTCATAGATCACTGATAAATAAAAGGAGAAAAGTGAGTGATAGAACAGAGCCCTGAAGAACACCACTATTAATAGCTGTAGGAGAAGAAAAGTGGTCATCTACAACCGCAGCTATAGATCGACCAGAAAGGAAATCAAAGATCAAGGCACAGATAGAAGGATAGAAACCGAAGCACGGCAGTCTCAAAATTAAGCATTTGTGCCAGACTCCTCAAAAACTTTTGAAATGACCAACACAATAGCAAAGATTTCACCGAAATCCCGAAAGGAGGATGATCAAAGAGTCAGAGATATATGCAAGATGATCACCAGTAGAGTGTCCCTTGTTGACGAACCCATACTGATGAGCTGAAAGAAGATTGTGAGAAGGGAGGTGTTTAAGGATCTTCCTATTAAGGGTAGATTAAAAAATTTTAGAAATGCAAGAAATCAAAGCAATTGGACGGTAGTTGGAGGGATCAAAGCGGTGACCCTACTTTGGCAGACTTCATGAAAGCGAACTTCCAACAGGAAGGAAAAGTACCAGATGAAAGACAAAGACGAAAGGTGTGCCTAGGCAAGGTGTCAGCACGGAAGCACAGTTCTTGAGAACCACAGAAGGGACACCATCAGGACCGTACGCCTTTCTAGAGTTAAGGCCAGATAGGGTAGAAAAACCATGTTTAGTAGCGATTCTAATTTCAGGCATAATTAAGTCAGAGGGAAGAGGAAATGGAGGAACAACACCGGAATCGTCCAAGGTTGAGTTAGAGGTGAAAATTTGAGCGAAGAGTTTAGGTTTATTAGGAGAAGACTAACTAAACCGTCAGAATGGAAAAGAGGAGGGAAAGAAGAAGAAGCAGAAGAAGTAGAAGTAGTAGTAATAGTAGTAAAGTTGTTGGTGAGGTTCTTGGCTAGGTGCCAGAAAGAGCGAGAAGAATTAGAATTTGACAGATTTTCACATTTTTGTTGCGTACATAGAGTATACGCAACAATCGCAACATTCACCTTGGAATAAAATTGACTATAGAGAAAGTAGGAGAGTACAGGAAAGGTGTTGCTGTCAGTCGTCCTAGACACCGGAGTTTCAGTGAAGAAGAGAGGGTGACATTTGGAGGAGAGGTGGTGTTCAACAGATTGAAAATCTGGGGAAAGGCCACGAATGTTGCAGAAGTTTATGAAAAGTGAATCAGACAGAGGCCCAGAACATCTCGAATGGGCAGTAGTAGAACCATCCCCTCTGCCCGGGTCTGCATTCCCGGTATCAGTAGTGGGGAATCCAGAAGTGGGGACATTTATGGTCCCCTCCCCAGGAGACTCCGAGGCTTATGAGGTGGATGCCATTTTTTTTTAATTTTAAAAACTGTGTTGTATGTAAGATGCATGCAAGTGTAGTAAGAAGGGTGGCGTAGTATCGCGATACATTTTCTGTATCTTGTATCGTATCGCGATACATTTTTATTATTTGTATCGTATCGAAAGATACGATACAAATAAGTGTCAGTAACGCGATACTTTATCATAGAACAAACCTCGTCAAGAATTATCTAATTATCACGTCGACAAAATCGAACTTTTTATTTGTCACATGAACAAAAATGGGTGGATCTTATAGGTTTTTTACCGCTGAGTTCAAAAATAGCCTCAACATTTTTCTATCACCCACCAATATTGAGTGAATCGAAAATAAAATTTGGACTAATTTATAGGCGTAATAGCAATATCAAAGTAGAAAATGCATATTGAATTCACCTAAAATGTGGCTACTGATGATTTACGCTTGTATTTCGCCTCTGGGCCATCCCTTGACAATGTCCAGCAGTAGTCATCCAACATGCTGGGGCTCCACTTGCCCTGGTATCGCTTCTCCATCGTGGATATTTGTTGATGAAAGCGTTCCCCATGCTCATCACTAACATCGCCTAAGTTTGTTGGGAAGAAGTCGAGATGTGAGTCAAGAAAATGAATTTTCAATATGTTGCACCCCACGTCTTTGTAGGCCTTGAGAAGTTCTTCAACAAGTGACTCTTAATTTTCGGCCTTGAAGTTTCCGAGGAAATTTGCGTTCACTACTTTAAATGCTCTCCAAGCTGCTCCTTTAACTTCACTTAGAGTTTCATCAAACGCGCTGTCTCTCATGATTTCTCTAATTTGCGGGACCACAAATATCCCTTCTTTGATTTTGACCTCGCTGATCCTCGGAAATTTCTGTTTCAAGTAGAGACCCCCCCCCCCCTGCCATTTTGATCCATAGCCTTAAAATTTTTTTCCATTAAACCAAGTTTAATATGCAGTGGTGGAAAATAACTTTTTTGGATTAAGAAGAGGTGAACTGGTGAGATTTTTATGCCCTGGAATCAACGCTTGTCGAAGTGGCCATTGTTTCTTTGAGTAATGGCTTTCCCGTGCTCTGCTGTCCCATTCACAGAGGAAACAACAGAATTTCGTATAACCCAGTTGTAAACCAAGAAGAAGTGCAATCACTTTCAAGTCTCCACAGATATGCCAAGAGTATTATCATATTGGATATGTTTCACAAGCAGGTGCATATTGTCGTATGATTCCTTCATATGTACGGCATGTGCTAATGGAACTGAAGGGTATTTATTTCCATTATGGAGTAATACAGTTTTTAAACTCAGCTTCGAGGAATCAATAAATAGGCGCCATTCGTTTGGATCATGTTGTTGGCCAAGGGTTTTCATGAGAGAGTAGAAAGTTTCTTTGATGCTTGCGGTAAAAAGATATCTTAGTGCCTTTTTCTTGAAGATTCCAACCTTTCAACCTGGAAGCCGAAAGTTCGGATTGATCTTTTGACAATTTCAGATCACAGACAAGCTCGCTCAGGTCTGCTTGAGATATTAAGTAAGGCTCTGTCGATGAACAAGATGGTTCAAACATTGGATCAACATCGTCCGTCAGTAAACCATGTTGAGCTTCGTCATTACTAGTGTTGAAAACCGGTTTTCAACCGGTTTGTAAAATTTCCCTAAAATTCGAAAATCGAAAGAAAAAACCGGTTTTATCGATTGATTTTTATTTGGCTCAAACTTGCGCGAACGTGCAGCTACGCGCTACAACGCACAAAAAATAACTTCGAATACATTACCTATTAAGTTAAATTGTGACAAACTGGCAACTGCTCTTCAGTATAATTTTGCCTATCTGGCAACTCGATCTTCAGTTTGTCTCATCATGTAGGCTGTAGCGTAGAGTCAGTCGACTAAAGCCCTATTCGCAGTATAAGACCCTTAATGCCCTTTGTTTCTTAAGATGTCATTTCCAAAATAGGGATAAAATCTAAATTAATTTATATATTTTTCTTACACGAAGAGTCAATTTTCTGTTTTCTAGGTAAAGTTTTTTTTATTAAAAAATTTTATTTCAATGTTTTTTCCAAAATAGAGATAAATTTTATTTTTATTCTTTAGAATTTTTTTACAAAAAGAAATTTATTTCTTTCTAAGTATAGATGTTTTATTTTAAAAAATTATTTCAAATCTAAATTGTTTGAATAATGTATTATTTTGGCTAAAATAAAATATGTCAAAGTTGTCATTTTCTTATTCATATGCATACATATGATGTTGCATTTTTGCATTCTTTTGACCAAAAAATAGGCGATAAGCTATGCTTGTTAAGAGTTAAAGTCAGTACCTTTCAATTGTGGCCTTTAAAAATTACTATACTTTTCGGTCATAACTGGTTAAAACCGGTTTTCAAAAAACAGATCGATTAAAAACCGGTTTGTAAAGTTTCGATTATTTTTCAACACTAGTCATTACCATTGTACATCAATTTCATTTTCATCATCTAAATTCCACGTTTCCGGTGGCCTTGGTACTGGCAAATGTTTATTATGTAAAACAGGCCTTATGGCTGATGGTAAATTTGGGTATTGTACCATATGTTTAGATTTCGCAGTAATGCCTAGTATATTTGTTAAGCAGAAATGACAATCCGTTAAATGGTCTTTCGGCTCTCTCTATATCATCGGAATAGCAAACGGCATTTGACGAGACCCATTTAGCCAGCCTGTCAGAAGTCTTAAACACGTAATACAGCATATATGAGGTGCCCTTTTTTGACGAGAGGGGTGAAATTTCGCCTTTGAAATTTAAGTGTTAACTCTCTGCACACATAACAGAAACAGTTTGGATGGTTGACACACTTGCGTGGCATTCTGTTATGAAACAATACGAACACACTGGCACAAAAAATGATTAAGGAAAATCACGAATAAAATGCACGATGTTCACTGAGTGAAATCAAACGAGTAACTGACAAATGAAAGCCAACAGTGACGTGTAGCAACTTATAAGCAGAGGAAGAGGAAGGGGCAGACCCCGCCCCTTTCCTATTCAAACTCAAATCCTAAGTAATGTAAATTCTTGTGTCACTCTAAAACTGTGGATGATAGAAAAATTCTGTTTTCATTTTCGTAATCAACATAAAAAATTACACATAGTTCAAGTAAAAATATCTCTGTGACAAAAACTTTGTTGACCAGTGTTATTTAGCGAATAATTCATCAGACATTCAACAATTACACATGTATCCTTTGATAAAAGAACTGTTCATAAAATACAACACTACACTCCCATCAAGCGCTCCGGTTGAGACTTTTTAGCGTAACTGGGAATCTCTCTCCTTGAAAGAGACACAAAATGTCTTATGAATTGTTTGAGAAGTCACTGTTTGTAAAATTCAATAAAAATAAAGTAATTCAGTTGTTTCATATATATATATATATATATATATATATATATATATATATATATATATATATATATATATATATACATTCAACTGCAAAGAACACGCAGTATAAATAACGTAAAGAACGACGCTTGTATAGGAGATATTCCGCGCAAGACGAGAGAGAGAGAACGAAACAAATGAAAAAAATGAGGTAACCACCCGGGAATCGAACCCGGGATCTTCCGATTGCCGGTCAGATGCGATACCATTACACCATGGGCCTCACTCTTCCAAATGCCGTAATTCTTCTACATACTCGCAGAAACCAATGCCCCAAGGGGGCACCTCCCGCATGCCGTAACATTATATACATTCAACTGCAAAGAACACGCAGTATAAATAACGTAAGGAACGACGCTTGTATAGGAGATATTCCGCGCAAGACGAGAGAGAGAGAACGAAACAAATGAAAAAATGAGGTAACCACCCGGGAATCGAACCCGGGATCTTCCGATTGCCGGTCAGATGCGATACCATTACACCATGGGCCTCACTCTTCCAAATGCCGTAATTCTTCTACATACTCGCAGAAACCAATGCCCCAAGGGGGCACCTCCCGCATGCCGTAACATTATACATTCAACTGCAAAGAACACGCAGTATAAATAACGTAAGGAACGACGCTTGTATAGGAGATATTCCGCGCAAGACGAGAGAGAGAGAACGAAACAAATGAAAAAATGAGGTAACCACCCGGGAATCGAACCCGGGATCTTCCGATTGCCGGTCAGATACGATACCATTACACCATGGGCCCCACTCTTCCAAATGCCGTAATTCTTCTACATACTCGCAGAAACCAATGCCCCAAGGGGGCACCTCCCGCATGCCGTAACATTATATACATTCAACTGCAAAGAACACGCAGTATAAATAACGTAAGGAACGACGCTTGTATAGGAGATATTCCGCGCAAGACGAGAGAGAGAGAACGAAACAAATGAAAAAATGAGGTAACCACCCGGGAATCGAACCCGGGATCTTCCGATTGCCGGTCAGATGCGATACCATTACACCATGGGCCTCACTCTTCCAAATGCCTGCAATTCTTCTACATACTCGCAGAAACCAATGCCCTAAGGGGGCACCTCCCGCATGCGTAACATTATACATTCAACTGCAAAGAACACGCAGTATAAATAACGTAAAGAACGACGCTTGTCTTGCGCGGAATATCTCCTATACAAGCGTCGTTCTTTACGTTATTTATACTGCGTGTTCTTTGCAGTTGAATGTATATAATGTTACGGCATGCGGGAGGTGCCCCCTTGGGGCATTGGTTTTCTGCGAGTATGTAGAAGAATTACGGCATTTGGAAGAGTGAGGCCCATGGTGTAATGGTATCGCATCTGACCGGCAATCGGAAGATCCCGGGTTCGATTCCCGGGTGGTTACCTCATTTTTTTCATTTGTTTCGTTCTCTCTCTCTCGTCTTGCGCGGAATATCTCCTATACAAGCGTCGTTCTTTACGTTATTTATACTGCGTGTTCTTTGCAGTTGAATGTATATAATGTTACGGCATGCGGGAGGTGCCCCCTTGGGGCATTGGTTTCTGCGAGTATGTAGAAGAATTACGGCATTTGGAAGAGTGAGGCCCATGGTGTAATGGTATCGCATCTGACCGGCAATCGGAAGATCCCGGGTTCGATTCCCGGGGGTTACCTCATTTTTTCATTTGTTTCGTTCTCTCTCTCGTCTTGCGCGGAATATCTCCTATACAAGCGTCGTTCTTTACGATATATACAGCGTGTCCCAAAGAAATGTATACCCACTTTGTTCGATAATACCAGCTATGAGGATAATAAATATATTACTTTTTATATGTTTTTAATAAAGAATTTTCTCCTGAATCAAAATATGTAATTATTTTTATTAAACATTGAAGAACAAAAAAGTTACAGATGTTTAAATTATTATTATTATTTTCGAGACTTCATGTGCGATATTTTCTAATATTTTAACCGACTGTTTTGAGATACTTATGTTTAGTGTTGATATTGAAGCATAAATGTTGTAATTATTAGTTAATTCAAAAAATTTACAAATTCCATGGTTAAATGACACTTTATCTAAGATGTTCGACGTCTTCCAAAACGTTGTTTTTGTAAGTTTTGCACAGTGCCGTCGGTTTCAAACTTATCTCGTATACGTGCAAAAATATTAGAAAATATCGCACATGAAGTCTCGAAAATAATAATTATAATTTAAACATCTGTAACTTTTTTGTTTTTCAATTTTTAATAAAAATAATTACTTATTTAGATTCAGGAGAAAATTCTTTATTAAAATATCAACACTTATGTTTAGTGTTGATATTGAAGCATAAATGTTGTAAATTAGTTAATTCAAAAATTTACAAATTCTATGGTTAAATGACACTTTATCTAAGATGTTCGACGTCTTCCAAAACGTTGTTTTTGTAAGTTTTGCACAGTGCCGTCGGTTTCAAACTTATCTCGTATACGTGCAAAAATATTAGAAAATATCGCACATGAAGTCTCGAAAATAATAAT
>JAJOZX010009029.1:130000-156930 GCA_023014485.1 Bathynomus jamesi
AAAATTCATTAACATAAACATTTAACATAAACACACACAAATCATATTTATCATAAATACTTGCATATCAGATTATATATTGCAGTTCCTTTTAGAATATTCTATAACTTTCCACCACTTCCTAGCACTTTCTAGAGGTTTCTATCACTTTCTAGAGGTATCTATCACTTTATAGAAGTTTCTATCACTTTTTAGAAGTATATATGACCTTTAGAAATATCACTTACATGTCTTAGGCTGATTTTTTGTAGTGAACAAAATTTTTAAACTTCTACTATTTGGATCTCAAATCACAGAATGACTGTGGGGTTGGTGTGCATATAGGAAGTCTGTGTGGACCCATAAATGGCATTCAAATCCAAAAATAATTCACATAGTAGGTTTTCTTAACCATTGGAACATTTCTAACTTAGGGACAAAGTGAAACTATGTCATTGGTGATTTTGATGCACCCTAATATACATATATACATATATATATATATACATATATATATACATATATATATACATATATATATATATATATATATATATATATATATATATATATATATATATATATATATATAATATATATCTATGTCTCCTTTTCGCCTCAGTTGTTTGAGGATGTCAAGTGAGCATGGTATGTTTCGTGCACTTTTGCGTCTTTTCATTTAACTTTTTATTAGTGAAGTTTTTAACTAATTTGTTTGAATGTTTTTAGTTTTAAAGTTTTACTTTTACATGTGTTATTTGTCATGTATATAATTTTTAATTTTGTTTTTGGCTTATGCTTGTTTTACGCTTTTTAATTTTATTCTTTAAGTGGTTTTATTTTGTGCTATGAATTAGTTTGTTTTTGACATTCGTATATTTTTTTTTTTTGTCATGCATTAATTTTAGCTTTTTATTATTAGGCCTTGAAAATGGGTAGAGTTGCCCGAAACGTCGGCTGCAGCAAAATATAATGACTTTCTTGCTCTACGTCTTCGTTTTATCCTAAATGTAAAATTACGTCTCCTTAGGAGGGATCCTATTTCATATATATATATATATATATATATATATATGTTATATATTATATACACACATATATATACATATATATACATATAATATATATATATATATACTATATATATATATATACATATATATATACATATATATATATATATATACATATATATACATATATATATATATATATATATATATATATATATATATATATATATATATAATACATATATATATATAATATTTAGGAGAAATCCAATGACAAGGAGAAATGTAAATGCCATGAAAAGTCTTCTTTATTGCGCAACGTTTCGAGCAATACGCTCATCTTCAGGCTGTTTAATAACAATGTGAAATTAAAATCAATATTGAATGAAAAACAAAACAGAAAATTTCTATAACCTATTCGTAAAGACAAATTTTAAAGACTGAGAAAAGAGGGTTAAATTCTAAGTTACAGATTTACATATAAAAATTAAGAAGTTATTTTTAAATACATGTAGTAAATGTGAAATTAATACACTGGAAAAATTACCAATAGTACACTGGAACAATGGAGCTATCTACCTTACACTGCTGTATCCGAGGCTGACTAATTTGAGCAGAGGCAAAGAACGGGAAACACGAAGGATGGCGAGGGCGATAGGGGAAGGAGGGATTATAAGGAATTGGGGAAGGAGGAGGGATCATAGCAAATTGAGAGGGACGGCCGATGAGTCAACATTCAGACTAGGGGACAATGCTTTAATGAAAAGGGATTCTAAAATTCTTAGTGAGTTGGGACAAGTATTACAACCAAGAATTTTAAAATTGTCTAAAGTGACATCAACTTTGCATTTAATGCTGTGTTCACGAATACTCGAGGCTTCCTTAGTTTTTAAAATTTTACCTGTTCGGCCACTTATTCCCATATGCGAATAAAACTAGCCCTGAGAGAGCGAACAGTGCTGCCGATGTAATCCCAAGGAGACACCTGGGCAGGTAAATAAATATACAACACCGCTACGCAACGAGTCAGGGGTTCGATCCTTCGAGAAAAAGCTACCTAAAGACGTTTTATTAATAAATATGATGCGGAAATCAGTATGATAAAAAAATTCCTTAACAATTTTGTAAATTTAAGCTTAAATTCCTTATTCAAAGGACCCATTTCAGGTACAAGAAATATTTTATATCCTTCGGCACTGTAATACATGGAAGTTGAGGGCTACAAACATTATTTAAGAAGGATCTAATTAGTTTGTCTACATATTGAACAGGAAAACTATTATTAGTAAAGTATGATCTTAGATTATTAAATTCATCATTAAGTAAGGTAAAATTAGAGGTCAAATTATATCCTCTGAACAGGAGAGTTTTAATACAAGACATCTTATAGTTGAAATCAGTAAAACTAAAAAAATTCATGCCCAAACCAGTGAAAGTGGGTTTCCTATAAACTGATGTAGTAATAGAATCACCGTTTTTCGAAATTAAAAGATCTAAGAAGGGGAGGGAGCCATTTTGCTCAGTTTCTATGTATACGTTATATTGGGGTGCAAAGAATTTAGGAATTAAAGAATGTTGCGCTTGTACCGCTTGTCCCCTAGTCTGAATGTTGACTCATCGGCCCGTCCCTCTCAATTTGCTATGATCCCCTCCTCCTTCCCAATTCCTTATAATCCCTCCTTCCCCTATCGCCCTCGCCATCCTTCGTGTTTCCCGTTCTTTGCCTCTGCTCAAATTAGTCAGCCTCGGATACAGCAGTGTAAGGTAGATAGCTCCATTGTTCCAGTGTACTATTGGTAATTTTTCCAGTGTATTAATTTCACATTTACTACATGTATTTAAAATAACTTCTTAATTTTTATATGTAAATCTGTATAACTTAGAATTTAACCCTCTTTTCTCAGTCTTTAAAATTTGTCTTTACGAATAGGTTATAGAAATTTTCTGTTTTGTTTTCATTCAATATTGATTTTAATTTCACATTGTTATTAAACAGCCTGAAGATGAGCGTATTGCTCGAAACGTTGCGCAATAAAGAAGACTTTTCATGGCATTTACATTTCTCCTTGTCATTGGATTTCTCCTAAATATTAAATTGAAGCTCTGTAGAAGCAACCCGCATAATTATATATATATATATATATAATACACATATATATATAATAATATATATATTATATATACATATATATATATATATATAATACATATATATATATATATAATACATATATATATATATATATATATAATACATTATATATATATATATATATATATATAATATATATATATGTTATAATAATGTTATAATGTTTCAGACCAACAAAGACCCTAGGATCCACTCATGGCTGGTCTACCTAACTGTATGTCCTCCGTGGTGGTGGAGGGGACCTACAATTTTACGTGGGTTCCGAACCACAAGAACATAAGAAACTTATTTAAAAACTGCGGGTAAATTGGCAACGACCAATTTTTACGAGACTAAATAATTATCAATTTAAAAATAATTAATTATCGGTTTAAAAACTAAAGATAGAATCTCTCGGTCCAGAGGAGCAAGTCATAATAGACTACTATCCACAAATATGTTACATTCTATATCTATTTATAACGGACATGCAAATACAAATATATCAGATCCAAAGAATCCGGTCAATTTCATTACGGTATCCATCAAGTCACGGTCCATATCGATTGCGGACCAAGTCAAAATTTACAACCATATACATTATCAATTTAAAAATAATTAATTATCGATTTAAAACTAAAGATAGAATCTCTCGATCCAGAGGATCAAGTCATAATAGACTACTATCTACAAATATGTTACACTCTATATCTATTATATAACGGACATGCAAATATATCAGATCCAAAGAATCCAGTCAATTTCATTATGGTATCCATTAAGTCACGGTTCATATCGATTGCGGACCAAGTCAAATTTACAACCATATACATTACAATATATACACTTACGAGGAAAAGTGTAGGTGTGGCTGTAAAGACTGTACAGTAATGTAGAAATGTGTGTGCACCCATTATGGGTCTCCCATTTAAAGGTGTTTGTGGGGCAAGTGAAGATCATGAGTTTTTCAATACCTCACAGTACTATGGGGGGCACCGCTCGGCAGAGGAATCTCTTTAAATGGGGTGTGTAAGGACAGAGAGTATCCCCTAACCCAAGACGCTGCCTCCCTATATCCCACAACACTTGTGTTGAGCTGGGGATCTATCCCCACAAAGCCTTAATTTTACTACCTTAAACTATACCCTTTCTATCAACATGCGTGTCCAATCGATTCTTAAACATGTTTATAGACGTGCTACTAATTACTTCTACCGGCAAACTATTCCAGCTATTTACTATTCTATGCGTAAAAAAGTTTTTCGCAACTGCTGTCTCGAACCTTCTACTTGTCAACTTACACCCGTTATTTCTAGTCCTATTATATGAGATATTTCGAAAAAGCTATCTCTATCTACGTTATCAAACCCATTCATAATTTTGAAAACCTGGATTAGATCACCCCTTAACCTCCTAGTCTCGAGTGTAGTCAATTTTAACTCTTTAAGCCTATCCTCGTACGACTTTGACCTAAGAGACGGAATCATCTTAGTTGCTCGTCTTTGAACTCTTTCGATTTTGTCTATATCTTTGCGCATATGCGGATTCCAAAATTGGACCGCGTACTCCAAATGAGGTCTAACTAATGATTTATAAAGAGGAACTATAATATCGCGCGATTTGTACTCAAAATTTCGAGCTATAAAACCTAACACTTTGTTCGCCTTATTGACCGCTGCTGTACTTTGTTTCGCTACTTTTAAATCACCAGTGACTATAACTCCTAAATCTTTTTCCTGCTCTACGCTTGTTAAATCTTTCCCTGACATACTATACGCAAAATTACCGTTACGCGAACCTATATGCATAATTTTGCACTTATCCACGTTAAATCTCATTTGCCATGTGACTGACCAATCAACGATTTTATTCAGATCTTCCTGAATTTTACCTCTATCTTCGTCATTAATCGCCCTACCACCCAGCTTCGTGTCATCCTCAAACTTTGAAACTGTACTGACTAGGCCGACATCTAAATCGTTAATATATATAAGAAAAAGCAAGGGGCCCAATACAGAACCCTGAGGAACGCCACTCGCTACATTAGCCCAACACGACTCCGCTCCATCAACGACCACCCTCTGTTTCCTACCTCGCAACCATTCTTCTAGCCAATTTATTACTACACCCCTGATTCACGAGCCTTAGTTTTTTCAATCAGTCTTTTGTGCGGCACGGTGTCAAACGCTTTTTGAAAATCTAAATACACTACATCAACCGCCCGATGTCTATCGTAAACGTTAACCACGCTTTGGAAAAATTCTAAAAGATTAGTTAAGCAAGATTTGTTTCGCCTAAAACCGTGCTGCGTATTTCGGACCAGATTATGCACTTCTAAGTGTTCGACTATACGATCCCTAATCGTATATATATATATATATATATATATATATATATATATATATATATATATATATATATATATATATATATATATATACATATATATATTATATATTATACATATATATATATATATATATATAATATATATATATATATATATATATGAAAATTATTTCACGAAAGTAACACGTGAAAAATATTTACGATGAATAAAACCACGAAGGAAAGGAAACACAAAATGGTGCTCAAGCGCTTTCGTCTAATGACATCCTCAGGAACACTGAAGTACATAAAAGGGTAACAGCCTATATATAGGTTACAGAAAGAAAAAAAAAAAAAATAAATAACATACATACATACATACACACACACAAACATATATACATACATACCTATATATACATACACACATATATATATATATATATATATATATATATATATATATATATATATATGCAATAAACAGAGAAGTAAAAATAAAAATTAAAAATTAAAAATTAAAGGATTATCCGTGAGGCGTACAGATTTGTAAGGAATAATATCGATTTTTAGCACAAGATCAAATGGATTATAAAAATACAAATTTATATTGGAATACTGCCCGGGTTTTAACACTGCCTATGGTCAGGTTTCGATATATATAAAAATAAAATGCAAATTAAAAGTTAATAAAATAGCAGACAAGTTTACCAAAGATTTAGTATTCTACCTTTCTTATCTAAATCTGTTTGGAAGGAATTCAAAATAACAGGATCGAGTTGAAAAAGACCTTTGCTTATGTTGAAGTTATTTGAAAGTTGGATAATGGCAGACTCAAGAATATTTCTATTAACAATGTTGCTAGAATGGAATAAAACTGAAGCATTATTCCAATCAATACAGTGGGCTAACTCTGACAAATGGACAAAAAGGGCACTGGACAACTGTCCTGTTCTAACGGAATATTGATGCTGTTTTATACGTGTGTGCAAATCCTTTCCCGTCTGACCTATGTAAAAGGAATCACATTGTTTACAACCAATTTTATAGATAATGCCTGAATTATTGGTAGGGCTATTTTTTACTATGATATTTTTCACAATATTGTTATATGAAAATACTAAATTAATATCCAAAAGTTTAAGTACATTAGCAATGCCTAAAAAGCCCGTGAAAAATGGAAGTACTAAAATATTTTTTGACAAAGTACGAGTGTTATTACTGACACGATAGAAAGTTCGTTTTGCCTTGTTGAGACAAGATTCCATAAACGCAGATGGATAACACAAATCACTTCCAATACCGTTGATTTTTTCCTATTCGGCATCGATGTATTCCGGACTGGCGATCCTAAGGGCGCGGAGAAACATTGATGAAAAAATGGCCTTCTTAGTGGGGGTGTCATGTCCCGAGTAAAAGTGTACGTAGGACAAATTGTTTGTTGTTTTCCGATAGATACTAAACTTAAACCCTGGGCTTTTTAGGCATTGCTAATGTACTTAAACTTTTCGATATTAATTTAGTATTTTCATATAACAATATTGTGAAAAATATCATAGTAAAAAATAGCCCTACCAATAATTCAGGCATTATCTATAAAATTGGTTGTAAACAATGTGATTCCTTTTACATAGGTCAGACGGGAAAGGATTTGCACACACGTATAAAACAGCATCAATATTCCGTTAGAACAGGACAGTTGTCCAGTGCCCTTTTGTCCATTTGTCAGAGTTAGCCCACTGTATTGATTGGAATAATGCTTCAGTTTTATTCCATTCTAGCAACATTGTTAATAGAAATATTCTTGAGTCTGCCATTATCCAACTTTCAAATAACTTCAACATAAGCAAAGGTCTTTTTCAACTCGATCCTGTTATTTGAATTCCTTCCAACAGATTTAGATAAGAAAGGTAGAATACTAAATCTTTGGTAAACTTGTCTGCAATTTTATTAACTTTTAATTTGCATTTTATTTTTATATATATCGAAACCTGACCATAGGCAGTGTTAAAACCCGGGCAGTATTCCAATATAAATTTGTATTTTTATAATCCATTTGATTTTGTGCTAAAAATCGATATTATTCCTTACAAATCTGTACGCCTCACGGATAATCCTTTAATTTTTAATTTTTAATTTTTATTTTTACTTCTCTGTTTATTGCATATATATATATATATATATATATATATATATATAATATAATTATATATATATATGTGTGTGTATATGTTATATAGGTATGTATGTATATATATGTTTGTGTGTGTGTATGTATGTATGTATGTTATTTATTTTTCTTTTTTTTTTTTCTTTTTATATATATTACTGTAATCGCAATTCCTAATAATATATAGTGATATACTGAAAATATAAGATTGTAAAAACTAAACTTTAAAAGATCTTCGGATATATTTTTTCTTATCACTGGAATTGATGTCTTCCTTCTGCAATAATTATTCACGATAACTTACTATTGCATTCAAATGAAATATTCACAATAAAGAGAAGAGAGTGAACGATATATATATATAGATATTATAATATATATATATATATATATATATATATATATATATATATTAGGGTGTGACAGTTGCCCCAACTTTGTCCTACAATGCTGTTCAAATTTTTGGTGTTGCATGTTGACATAAAAAATACCCACGTACAATGTTTTGAGATTCATGCATATTCGAGTGAGCACCAGCAATTTGAAAAATAGCGATTTTGCTTATATGGCATACGCGCCTATATATGAGATTACACACCATCATAAGTGATATTAACACAAATCATTTGCCTGTCTTAATTAAAAGCTGTTATCACTAACACAAAAAAGTTAATCATTCTTATTCTCTCATGGTACATTAAGGGTTTTATCATATATTCACAAGGTATTATTTCTCTAGAGCAAGAAAGCATGATTTCTGTTCGGAAACAGATGATCGTTTGCGCTGATTAGGAACGCGGAGTCTGTCATTTTCAACTACTTGAAGGACTTCTTGAAGCGCTCCTCATCCCTGGCAACATTAAGAAGTCATGGCAAAGTTTTACACACGCTCTGCAGCCTCATTGACGACCTGAAGCTTGTCCACAACCCGTTCATGTTCAGGTAGTCGTCATGATCCGCCATTCACTGGCTGGACTGTGGAGAAACTGATAGGGCATGCCTAAAATGGTGAAGAACCGGCTTGAGTCAAGCCTAATTAGGTCCACCAGGGCAGTGCCACTTTCTGGGACAGGGGGAAGATATGGCTTTCCATAGCCCCCATGATTGAGCCCCACTCTCTTAGTAACTTCAGTGCCTTCGTGGCAAAGAAGGGCCTTCCTCATCTCCTCTTTTGTCCTTTCTTGTACTTGGGACGAGAACAAAGCCAGTGGGGCCACTCCTCAGTTAGGTACCAAGTGTGTCTACCGAGTGCCACACGTGCTTTGTCAACTATTGTGGCGTCATATGGGGCAAATTCAGCCAAGGTTTCGACCAATTCAAGTCATTCAGTGGCGCACTTGCTGGAACGGGGCAAACAATCCACCATGGGACATAAACAGCGACTGTGAACACAGCAAACCGTTCTAACTTGCTGATTTGACTTTGTCACAACCTCGGCTTTGGGAAACTGCTCTTTGATCTGGCCTAACAAAGAATAATCTTGAGTATAGAGCATTTAGCCATCCACCTTGCTTTGTGAAGTGCGCCGGGTAGACCATTGTGAAGTTCACTGGCTCGGATCCTTTATTTACAAGCAGCAGACAAAGCTCTACCAGCTCCTTGTAGTCGCCACGTGTAAATGGTTTGGGCTAGAGATTCACGAAGAAGTCAGCCATCTCCTGCTGGCGCTCCTCAAACACTCCAGCATTGCGGGTAGTAGTATTTCTTTTTTTCATTGTACGCCAGTTGAGAGAAATGGTTCTTGAACCTAGAAATGCAATTATTGGGATTATTGTATTTCGTACTAATCTATAATATTGTTTTAGGGGTATTAAGATTGATATGATCGATCATTTGCTTGGTGTTAGTATATCTTATAAGTCTAATAAAAGAAATTCCACTAAATTTGTTCATTAGATAATAATTCCTTGTTATTTTGTAAAGCTTATGACTCACCTCTGGAAAACCATTATGTTTGGACTTGAAGAGCCCTCCACTTTCAAGCAATCCCAGCAAACACCTAGGATGACTTCGCCCACATGCCTGCGACAGGCGCACCAGAATACGGCACGCTCTAATTCCTTTTGGAGGGAGACGCAAGCAGCTGTTTTTTGTCCTGAAAAAAAATGTAATTGTAGTTTAAGGCCACCATTTCAGGCACGTGCTTTTTGCAGATTTCTGTTAAATCATTCACTGTATTTTGGTATTAATGTCGTGATAAATTCACGCTGATGTTTGAAATAGGTTAACCTGTATTGGATGAAGTTGTGTCGAAAACCATACCAACGACATTCTGTTCACACTCCCAATCGACCAGAAGTTGTTTGGTTGCTGTTGATATCAAGTCTCCTTGAACCAGGCCAGCTTTTTGAGTCAAATGCGGAAGAGGTGGGACTCCAAGAAGCTTTGTGCCATTGACACCAGACACAAGAATGGACAGGCGGTCATCAGTGCCTTCGGAATCCAGCGTGTCCATAAGTTTACCATCCCAGTGCTCCAGTACTTTGTCTGATGGTTGCCATTCATCCATGATTTTTAAACTTATTTCTGACACGATGGAAGCTCGGTATCGGTGGGCCGTCCTTGCATTTAGACTCGGCTTTGATGTATCTCCACCACATGCAGATACAAGGGAGTACACAATTGCACTCAGCTGGGTCGGCGAGATGTTGTTTCGAACACTGCATGAAACAAGTTCTGCCGACTTCAAAATATCATGGGGCACAAAAATTGAAACTCCCTCTTTCACTGTTCTCCGATGTTTTCTCTTTGGTTCAGCAGTGCTGGCCTCATCAATGTCATCGTCCTCATCAGAGCTAATAGGTGAATCAATATCAGCCTGTACATTCTCAGCATGATCACATTGCTCTCTCTCTTGTCGCTTCTCTTCTCGCATCTGCCTTTTCTGTCGCTTCTGAACCTTTTCTGTGAGTACTTTGTTTACCCCAGAGTAGGTAGCTACTCTGTCACTTAGCATGCTTTTCATAAAGATTATGTCAGTATCGATGGCATCTTGTTCAGCCTGAGTTTTCCCCTTTTTCGCAGCCGCCATGTCTTTCAACACTGTGTTCTTATAAAATTTCATCGTCAGGCTCAATTCTGATTTAAACTTCATAATTCCAGAATCATCAGCCAGTCTTCTATCCTCATTCTTTTTCATAAGCATCATGTAGTCTTTGTCATAGTAAGTTTTAATCACTCGGCCAATATTGTTCCTGCCTGTAATGGTCGGGACATTCGCCTTCTGGTAATGCAAAAGCACATTGTCAATGGTGGCAGATAAAGCCTGGTCCCAATGCATATCCGAAGGTTTGCTAACAGACATAGTAAGACCTGCCTATTAGTTGGCAGTTTGCAGCCCTTTATTTCCTTTTCTTCTTCTCGGGGTACGGTGCCCAAAACATTCTGACATACTCATCATCTTGCCGTGTATCCATGATTAAATTCTCTATTCACAACATCAAATCACTGTCAAGGGAAAAGAAAAGAGCATCATTAAAATTAAATGCAATAAAATAATACGTGGAAAATTTGTGGGTCAGCGTTCCAGACCCGGAAATGAAAATCTGATAAAATGTGCTATTTTCACACTTATTTATGAAGTTCATAAGCTGAAATAGCAATACTTGCTGGTACGACGGTGCTAGCTCAAACATGCACCGATCTCCAAGAAAATTTACAGGGGTGTTTCCTAGATAAATACACAACACTAAAACTTCGAACAGCATTGTAGGACCATTTTTTGATTTTTGGAGGGCAACGGTCACACCCTAATATAATATATAATATATATATATATATATATATATATATATATATATATATATAATATATATATATATATATATAATATATGTTATAGAAGATAGACGCATTTTATTTCAGCGCCGTGTTTCTTGAAATTAGCTTTAGTAGATATGACCACTGTTCTTTGTTAACAGAACGATGGAAATTTGTTTGCGAGAAAAATTTAATTCATATTTGACAGTTTACTGTATAAAGCAATTTGGTCCTTTAATTGGTCCTGGTTACGTGGTCTTTTAAAGTACAAATTTAATTTACTTAACCAAAAGGAAGAAATCGGGAGGGGCCACCTCGCATTACCAAATCGTGAGTTATTGTAACTTTGCCTGGGAAAGGCTCTTGAAGGAAGTTCATGCAGATTCGAGCTGCGTGGCTATTGGCCTTATCTTGCGTGAAAAACACGTTCTGATGTTGAATTCCTCGACGATCGAGTTCTAAGAGGAAGAAATGTTGCGACATCCCCAGATAACGCTCAGCTGTCACTGTTACAGCGCGACCAACTTCTTCAGAAAAGTAAGGTCGAATTGTCCCGAGATGAAACAGCTGAACATTCCGTCACTTTCGTTGGATACAGTTTCTTCTGATGAAGATTTTAGGGGTTTTCATCATTTCATTAACGGCAGTTGTTGAGAAAAAAAATAATTATAGTCTTTCAGTCATCCCGAATGAAATGTAAGATTTTCAAAGGAATTACAATCATAAGAGATATATTTACTTTTCGAGTGTTTATTCCTGCGAGCATATAAATATTGAGTGCCAGGTAGCTCATTGATTACGATGGCGGAATCTGAGCGGTGAGGTTTTGGTTCGCTCCTAGCCGCTGGCACCGGGTAGGGGTAAGCCGGCCGGCCACTTACTCCGTTTGTGCTCTGGCTCAAACGGAGTCACTCACTCGTACATAGTAGGGAAATGAGATTCCTGGATATAAATACTAAGACGGGTCAGTTGAGGCACCCAGTCGTACCTTCGAACGTTTGGAGGCTTTTGATTCCATTTATTAGCTACGAGTATTAGTCATTCATTTAACTCCGAAGTTCGATTCAGTCATTTCGTAATTATTTTCCGTTTATGGGTGAACAGTCAAAAACTCCTATTCCCCAAATGAAATGAACCATTTCACTTGGGTCTGTAATCGTCTGTTGGTAATATTCCTCGTTCACTCGTAATTGAAACCAATAATTATACTTGGTTCCCAAGTTAATTGACGACAAGCAAAATATTTGAACACAAGCACCATCTACTGGAGGAAATGCTAAGTAAATTCTCTTTCAGTAAATTTTCATGTATAATGTTTATTACATAAACTGGCCCACGTGTTAAAGCTAAATACATTAAAGCTAAATACATTATAAATAAAGTATGACAAACTTTTGGTCTCAATCTGGGCAGGATTCAAAGCTCCGTTATCCACTCTGCCAACGTCCGTGGCTCAGTGGGTAATATCGTTTCCCTACAAGCGAAATGAAGACATTGAGGTCGGGAGTCGAATCCCAATGATACTAGTAATAATAATCCAGGAGTCAGTTTCTGGCCCTCACTAATTATCGTCATCGACTCGTCTTCGCTGACGGCTCGAAGGAGGGAGAACAAAATTTTGTATACTATCTTACATTGATGCTTGTTGGGATATACAGTATATATATCATTGGCGATCGGTGACAATTATGTATAGGGAAGCATGCATAGCCTATTATTTATATATACACACACATACATACATATATATATATATATATATATATATATACACATATATATATATATATATATAAAATGTGTGTGTTTTGCTGTTGTGGCGGTTACACGTGTTTCGATCGAAGTCCGAATAAAAGCGATATTACAGTAAAAATCCTGCAGTTAATCAGTTTTAAACGGTGCCGATATTGTGAGTTAATTGATAGTGCATAGCGGTATTTCTTTTTAAAAAAAGTAAAAATCGCGGCGTATACCAAAAAAGTGAATAAAATCAAAGTGAATTAATATATACAGCATTTGTTTTTGTTATTTTTCCGAGTCTCTTTGTGAGGAAAGTTTTGTTTTTTGAAGTGCCCGCAAATATCCCCCCATTATCCCCCGCAGCCACGGTCGAGAGGACTAATCAGTGAGAAGTATACAGCGTGCCACATCCCCTACCCTGGAGTAACGGAAAATTCTTTCCCTCACACAGCTTGAGTCATCCCCCACGCAATACCTCCCATAATACCCCCTTTTTGAGTCACTTCACCAACATGTAAATTAATGCATACATGCAACTCTGTGGAATCTGTAGAACTGCAACAGCTGAGACAGAGGCGATCAGGTGCGATTTTTGTCAGCTACTTTTTGATTTTAAATGCCTAGAATGGGGAGATGAAAAAATCTCCCTTATAACGAACGCAAAGCAGTTTAATGGAATAAAATTTTTCTGCGAGAACTGCTTGACCGAATTAAACTCTTTTACGGTATTTAAAGCAGAAAGAGACTACGAGAAGAGAATGAAAGAGGAAAGTGGAAACAAAGAACAGTGGAAAACGGAAGAAACGGAGAAAGGCGAAATAGAAAGAATTCAAATACCGTCACAAAATGAGGCCGAAAACACACAGGCAACAAAGAGTGTAAAGACAACACACAGCATAAGGGCAACGAAGGACACAAACACAACTAGCACAAATAGCACAAATAGGACAGGAAAAGAGGGCAGTCAAGTAAACGAAGTAAAACTGTCCCCCAATAAGGAGCAAAAAACAAAAGCCAAGAGTAAATATGGGGAAGGAATTATATGCAGGTATTATATAAAAGAAAATTGCAGATTTAAAAGAGGACAATGTATATATGAACATCCCCCAATATGCAATTTCTTCTATAATAATGGTCGTTGTAAATTTGGAGACGGATGTAAATTCTACCACCCGGACATTTGCAGAACTTACGCAAAATACGGAACCTGCAAATTCGGGAATAAATGCTACTATCAACATCTCCCGACGGACTCAACGAACAAAGGAAAAAGTTTAAATGACAATAGGAATAAAAATAACAATAGGAACAACAATAGGAACAACAATAGGAACACAATAAGCGAACAAGAAAATTTTTTCAACATCTCAGACACCTTACGAATGCTAAATGTCATCCACATGCAGTTGACACAGCTGGAAACCCCCGAGCCAAATCGCTACCGGGCAAGAAGCTACCAATACAAGTAGGAGGAAACGGATCTCTTTCGGAGGATCATAGAGCAACGAATCAAGCGATATCGAAGGAAAACGAACTTGAAATGCACAAGGGGCAACGAAAAACAGAGAACATAAAAATTGTCCTGGCTAATATTCAAGGAATAAGACCAAACCAATCACTCAATAAGGTTTCGTACCTGAAAGGATTTATGGACGAAACAAGGGCGGACATCGCATGCCTCACAGAACTCATCTTAAAGATTGCCAAGGAAATTGTGAAAACTGCGAACATTGTATTGATAAGAAAGAGATAAATATAGAGGGCTTCAACTTACTAAGAGCGGATAGAACGACGAGACGGAAAGGTGGCTGTGCTATATATGTACAGGAAGGTCATATGACAGAGACGATAATAAGTAAATCAAACAGCTATGTGGAACTCCTAGCAGTGAAAATAGAAAAACTAAACTTGATAGTAATAGTCATCTATAGACCTCCAAGCACCCCAACCGAAAAATTCTCGGAGGCCATTGATGACATTAGAAAGCTAATAAAGGCCATAAACCCTCCATCCCTCAATATAATGATCTGCGGAGACTTTAACTTCCCATTTATAAAATACAAAAAGGTGAATAGGAATATATATATTCACCAGGACAAGGGGGGCACAAGAGAAGATCAGGAACAAGCAAAAATGTTGATGGCTCTCACAAACGAGTTTATGCTGACACAGGAGATAACAGAAAATACCAGAAAAAATAACTGCCTGGATCTGGTATTCACGAATAACACGAACTTGATTGCTGATATAAAAATAACCCCAACCATTATCTCAGACCACAACTTAATCGAGATATCAACAAATATGATGGCAGCATTAGAAGACAATACACATATTGTGGAAAGAAGTAAATTCGGGGCCTTTAACTTAAACTCGAAGACTATAAATTGGGAAGCAATCAGATCGCACATGGCCCAAATAGAATGGAGAACAATTTTCGAGAATAAAACAACGGAAGAAATGCTAACAACCTTGGAGGAAAAAACGCTGAGAATTTTAGAAAAATATGCTCCGAAATCACAGCCAAAAGGAAAGAGGAGCTGGCTAGAAAGGCAAAAGAGAAGACTATTCCGCAAAAGAAAGAGAGTGGAGGCGAAGCTAGGTAACTGCGGAGATAATGACAGGAAAGCAATAAAAGAAAAACTGGAGGGTATCGATAGGGAAATACAAGCCCTGATTAAGGACCATACAGAGAGGGAAGAGGAAAAGGCGGTAGAAGCAATAAAGGAAAATCCAAAATACTTCTATAGCTATGCAAAAAGGAAAACAAAAACGCGCGCCGCTATTGGGCCCTTAAGGACGGGAAATAATGAACTAACCGACGATCCAAAAGAAATATCTGATACATTGAGAGCTCAATATGAATCAGTTTTCAGTACCCCAAAAAGTGACAAAGCGATACCTGTAACAGACTTTGAGTTTACACCAGAAGATGTAGCGAGAGCTATAGAACAAATGAAACTACATTCAGCTGCAGGTCCGGACAATTGGAAGCATTATTATTGATTAAAAACTGTAAAAATGAAATAGCTACACCTTTATACTGGATATGGAGAAGATCCCTAGACACTGGGGAAATACCGAGCATCTTGAAAAGAGCAAACATTGTCCCTATATATAAAGGAGGGGACAGATCTCAAGCAAAGAACTATAGACCAGTGTCATTGACGTCCCACCTCACCAATGTATTTGAAAGAATAGTTAGAGAGAAAATTTATGATTTCCTGGAGACACGGGAAAGATTCAACAAAAATCAGCATGGATTCCGATCAGGTAGATCATGCCTATCATAACTAATAGAGCACTACAACAATATCCTAGATGCATTGGAAGGCAATGACAACTACGATGTTATATACACAGATTTTGCTAAAGCTTTCGATAAATGTGACCATGGTATAATAGGACATAAAATTAAAGACATGGGAATAACAGGCAAAGTGGGAAAATGGATCTACAACTTCCTTAGTGATCGTCTGCAGGTCGTCAAAATTCAAGGTATATCATCATCAGAATCGGAAGTACGCAGCTCAGTACCACAAGGGACAGTACTGGCCCCACTCCTGTTCATTATCATGCTAACAGACATAGACAGCGGAGTAAACAGCAATAGTATAGTAACATCCTTTGCAGACGATACAAAGATCAGCAGAAAAATCAGCGATGTACATGACGTGGAGGCCTTGCAGAGGGACACGAACAAAATATACAAATGGTCAGAAGACAACAACATGTCATTCAACGCCGAGAAATTTCAGCTCTTGAGATATGGTAGAAAAGAAGAACTTAAACAGACTGCATATTATGCTCCAGATAGACAGGAAATTCAGAGAAGCATGAAAGCGATTGATCTCGGGATAATAATGACAGATGATGCGAAATTCGAAACACAAAATCAGATAGCGATAAATAAAGCAAAAAGAGTCGCCGGACAGGTTCTAAGAACGTTCAAGAGAAGGGACAGGACAGTAATGATTCCCCTGCTAAAAACACTGATTATACCAAAACTTGAATACTGCTCAGTTTTGACGTCCCCATATAAAAAGGAAGAAACTAATAAACTAGAAGAAACGCAAAGGCATTTCACAGCCAAGATTGATGGCTGCAAAGAACTCAACTACTGGGAAAGACTACGTAAACTAAATCTGTACTCACTGGAAAGAAGAAGAGAGAGGTACATCATAATCTACATATGGAAAATGATCGAAAAACTGGTACCAAACCTAAAACTAAACCCAATTACCATTCAAACAACACTGGAAAATAGGAAAGGCAGAATGTGTAGTGTTCCCAAATTAAAGCACGACAAGGGACCTCCTCAACCCTGAAGGAAAATAGCTTGGTTGTCAGGGGGCCAAGACTTTTCAACCAGCTTCCTAAGGACCTCAGAAACGTAACGGGGGTCAAAGTTGAAGTCTTCAAGAAAAGACTGGATGCCTGGCTCAGGACAGTACCAGATGAGCCGGGCGTGCCTGGCTATGTACGGTGGAGAGCGCAAGAAAGCAACTCGCTCCTCCACCAGGCCAGACCTAGAGGCGGGGCCACCAGCTTGACCTCCGTGTGAAGAGAGACCAACACACGAAACAACATAAGGTTCATAAGGTAAGGTATATATATATATATATATATATATATATATATATATATATATATATATATATATACACACACACACACATATATATATATACACACAACACACACACACATATACACGGTGAACCAAAAGTAGGTGGACAGTAGGTTGAATACGTTTGTGTTATATTATATTATAACTATGGTGTTCATTATAACTATGGTGTTTTGTGTTTTATTATATTAAATATTATAACTAAATTTATTTAAATTTTATTTTGTATTATAGTATACAAAAAAAATTAAATATGTATTCTCAAAATAAACGTTATCATTTACTGTCCACCTACATTTGGTTCACCCTATATATATACACACACACACACACACACACATATATTATATATATACACACACACACATATATATATATACACACACACATATATATATATATTATATACACACCACACACACACACACACACACATATATATACACACACACCAACCTCTTTTATTTATACACCAGCTCTATCCTCCTGTTCTTCTTTGCAAATGCGTCGATTACTTTATCGTGAAAATCGGTTCTCTCCTTTAATTGAGTTAGAAGTTTCTTTTCAATAGAAAGGAGTAATAAAGAGGAAGGGTGGTCTTGCCCTTGTGAATTTCTAAGGGGAGGGGGAGGAAGGGGATGGGCAGTTGACAAATGACATTAACCTCACTATAATAATTTCACTTTGATTTACTCATAATTAAGCAAACTCTAATTACAACTGGCTTGTATTTCTTCTTCTAAAAATATATTTCGTAATAATTGCCAGTTATTTAGTCATTTAATGCTATAAGCTCATTAATTAAGCGCTTTAAAAGGATTCCGTTAGCATAATAGCTGGAATAAGCAACTCTCTAAGTTGCTTCCACGATCCACGTTTTGCCTAAATAAATGAATACGTTATAGGTCTGTGTTTCCATCGGTGAATATTTTTTATTCTTTTAAGACATAATATTAATTCATCCCCAATTATAGCGATCAATAATTTTATTGCATATAATTTATTACATTTATACTATCGTATAAGCAATGAAATTATAGGTGAATTCATACAATTTTTATAAAACACGAATATAGTAAGTCAAACAAAAGAAGCAATTCTCAAGGTTGCTTCCATTGGCGGCCATCTCGACGCAACAAAATTATTGCTCACCCTCTCCTTTTTCAATGCACTGATTTGGATTTCGAGCTTTTTGTATTAAAAAAATATTTGAAAGGAGTATAGCCGAGTGATAATTTATCATAATTTTATCGCCATTAATATCGTTTAACAGCGTTTCTAATCATTTAAGCGGGGAAGCAACGCTTCCATTGTTTCCATGAAACGAACGCCACTGATATATATATATATAATATATATATATATAACAGGTGGAGTGACAAGCTTGACCTTCGTCAGAATGAACAATTCGAGCGGAAGCTTAACCAAGGTTAATCAAGGTTATAGATACGGGTATGGATTTCTTTCCCAACGATCTATTAAATAACACCAAATATATGTAATACGCTTCATTTATCTGTATTTCTATTATTTTAAGATTATCTCATTTTCCATCTGTAACAGAAATGATGATAATAATTGGTACCGGGTGTCCCATTTGAAATGAAACAACTTTGAAACCTTATAATTTTTTATTGAATGATGCAAACAATGTAATATTCACACAGTAAATAGTCAATGTCATAAAGTTTCATATGATATATGTGAATTATAACATTTAGATACATTAGATACATTGTGCATAGCATAATGTTTCCTTTTGTTAAGATCTTCACATGTTATATACTGAACAATTTGAAGCTTATATGGATAAAGCTGCAGCCGCTTGCGCACGACTCTATGCACAGTTGAACGAGGAATCTGCAGTTCGCACTGGCACGACGGATGGACTTTCTCGGGCTACTACCAAAGGCGCCGCGTATTCGTTCAACATCTTCCGATCTTGTTCGCCCTCCAGATGTTCCTTTAGAACACTGCCAGTCTCCTCAAATTTCTTGGTCCATGCATATAGGTCTCTTCTGGTGGGTGGTTCCTTGTGAAAGGTTGTACGGAATCGCGGTTGCACCAGAGTAGGGGACTTCAACTCAGCCATGCATAACACACACTTCGCTTTTTCTTGTGGGGTAAACATAATTCAATCTGAAACAAACAAAAAACATTATGACAAAAACTTATGCATATGATGTAGTAACTGACAAAGTTTCAACATTCTCACATTAATACTTTAAAAATTAGAGAGTTTCAAAGTGGTTTCATTTCGAATGGGACACCCGGTATTATAATACTAACAATAATAATAATAATAATAATTGGTATTATAATAATAATAATAATAATTGGTATTATAATAATAATAATTGGTATTATAATAACAATAATAATAATTGGTATTATAATAACAATAATAATGAAAATAATAATTGGTATTATAATCACGTATTATTTACCATTTTTTATTTTTCTCTTATTTCTAGAATTTCATTTGTAATGACAAAGGTTAATTAAATGTAATTTTATTTTCTATTATTTCTCTTTCTTTTCCTACTTTTTATCGTAAAAAATTAAAGAAATCTCGAAGAGTTTGCTTGAAAAGGTCTTCCTCCCAACGGCATACTCAGATAAGAATGCTTTCATTAGATCACTTCCTACAAAATACAAACTCAAATGCGAATGCCAATTCATTCTGTAAATCTCCATGGATGTGATGTTTCGCTACAATTATTTAATAATGTATACTTTATAACTTGTGCAATATATTTTTTCTGGATAAAGACTGTTCTGTTGTTTTGTGTAGGTACAGGCCTATAAATAAATAAATAAATAAATAAATAAATATTTTATATAACTTGATTGGAGACATTATAAAGAGTAGAAATCCAGTAAAAAGTGTCTTGGGGCCGTTGAAAAATGTTAACGGAGATCTAGTTTCTGAAAACAGAAAATGGCCAACTTGCTAAACGAATTCTTTACGTCAGTTTTACTATAGAAGATGTAACGAATATCCCTACGGTCATAGACATAATACCCTTTGATAATGGTAATATTTTGGATAATATTGTGGTTAGTGAAGGGGAGGTAATGCGCTATATTGATAAAATGAAAACGCGTAAATCACCGGGGCCGGATTCCATATATCCCATACAACTAAAAGAATTAAAAGATAGCATTGTTGTGCCGCTAACAAAGATTTTTAATGCGTCTATTTCTGAGGGGTGCGTACCAGATAATTTCAAGTTAGCAAACGTAACACCTATCTTTAAGAAAGGCGATAAAGGTGCGGCGGGAAATTATAGGCCAATCAGTTTAACGTCTGTTGTAGGTAAGCTACTGGAATCAATAATTAGGGATCGTATAGTCGAACACTTAGAATTGCATAACTTACTTAGAAATACGCAGCACGGTTTTAGGCGAAACAAATCTTGCTTAACTAATCTTTTAGAATTTTTTCAAAGCGTGGTTGACGTTTACGATAGTCATCGGGCGGTTGATGTACTGTATTTAGATTTTCAAAAGCGTTTGACACCGTACCGCACAAAAGACTCATTGAGAAAACTAAGGCTCATGGAATCATGGGTGTAGTAATAAATTTGATAGAAGAGTGGTTGCGAGGTAGGAAACAGAGGGTGGTCGTTGATGGAGCGGAGTCGTGTTGGGCTAATGTAGCGAGTGGCGTTCCTCAGGGTTCTGTATTGGGCCCCTTGCTTTTTCTTATATATATTAACGATTTAGATGTCGGCCTAGTCAGGACAGTTTTAAAGTTTGCGGATGACACGAAGCTGGGTGGTAGGGCGATTAGTGACGAAGATAGAGGTAAAATCCAGAATGATCTGAATAAAATCGTTGATTGGTCAGTCACATGGCAAATGAGATTTAACGTCGATAAGTGCAAAATTTTACATATAGGTTCGCGTAATGGTAATTTTGCGTATAGTATGTCAGGGAAAGAGTTGATAAGAGTAGAGCAGGAAAAAGATTTAGGAGTTATAGTCACTGGTGATTTAAAAATAGCGAAACAAAGTACAGCAGCGGTCAATAAAGCGAACAAATGGTGTAGATTTTATAGCTCGGAATTTTGAGTACAAATCGCGCGATATTATAGTTCCTCTTTATAAATCATTAGTTAGACCCCATTTGGAGTACGCGATCCAATTTTGGAATTCGCATATGCGAAAAGATATAGACAAAATCAAAAGAGTTCAAAGACGAGCAACTAAGATGATTCCGTCGCTTAGGTCAAAGTCGTACGAGGATAGGCTTAAGGAGTTAAAATTGACTACACTCGAGACTAGGAGGCTAAGGGGTGATCTAATCCAGGTTTTCAAAATTATGAATGGGTTCGATAACGTAGACAGAGATAGCTTTTTCGAAATATCTCAATATAATAGGACTAGAAATAACGGGTGTAAGTTGACAAGTAGAAGGTTCGAGACAGCAGTTGCGAAAAACTTTTTTACGCATAGAATAGTAAATAGCTGGAATAGTTTGCCGGTAGAAGTAGTTAGTAGCACGTCTATAAACATGTTTAAAAATCGATTAGACGCATATGTTGATAGATTGGGTATAGTTTAAGGTAGTAAAATTAAAGGTTGGATAAGATAGATTTTATTCTCTTTTCATTAAAGATCACAATAACCAGACTAGAGGTCATAGTATGAAATTATTTAAGCCAAGATGTAGAACAAATTTAAGAAAACAGTTTTACAAGTGTTGTGGGATATAGGGAGGCAGCATCTTGGGTTAGGGGATACTCTCTGTCCTTACACACCCCATTTAGAGAGATTCCTCTGCCGAGCGCTGCCCCCCCATAGTACTGTGAGGTATTGAAAAACTCATGATCTTCACTTGCCCCACAAACACCTTTAAATGGGAGACCCATAATGGGTGCACACACATTTCTACATTACTGTACAGTCTTTACAGCCACACCTACACTTTTCCTCCTAATTATATATATTGTAATGTATATGGTTGTAAATTGTGACTTGCTCCGCAATTGATATGGACCGTGACTTATTTTTGGTTGGCAAGGTACTGGTATTGATGGATACCGTAATGAAATTGACTGGATTCTTTGGATCTGATGTATTTGCATGTCGGTTATAAGCAGATATAGAGTGTAACATATTTGTGGATAATAGTCTATTATGACTTGATCCTCTGGATCCAGAGATTCTATCTTTAGTTTTAAATTGATAATTAATTAGTTTTAAATTGATAATTATTTAGTTTTAAATTGATAATTATTTAGTTTTGTAAAAATTGGTTGTTGCCAATGTACAGGTAGTTTTTACATAATGGAGTCACCTCGATGGGCCGAAGTGGCCCCTAGTGTGCCCACTATAAAAAAAAAAAATTCATAAGTGGTGCCCACCGCGTGGTTTCTGGGCATGACCTTCGACCGACGGCTCAACTGGGTTCCTCACCTCAGGCACCTGAAACACGCTCCAGCGTCCCCTCGCTCTCCTAGACCACCTTTCCCACACCACGTGGGGCGCTGACCGACGCTCGCTCCTCCGTCTTTACACCTCCGTGGTCCAGTCAGAGCTGGACTATGAGTGTGTTGTATACGGGTCTGCCTCCAGCACTTCCTTCTCACCCACTTCCCTCTCACCCACCGATGGGGTCTGCTCGTCATGCGGACCTACCTTCGCGCGCAGAGGCTGCCCTCGTCACTTTTGTGCGTGGCGATTTTAGAACCTCCGCCCCAGGGTCAGAGCTGGCACTTCACGGAAGCGGTCCGCTCTTTCCTTGATCTTTTCAACAAGCCCCCTTCTTTAGTCACCCCCATCTCGTATCATATCTATCCTCCCTGACACCCCTATCAAGTTTTGCAGGGATTTATGTGCCCTGCCGAAAGCTACTACGACGCTACAATATACAGGTCGCTCTTCGAGGAACACCTAACCCAACACCTGGACGCTGTCTCCATCTATACGGATGGTTCCCGATCAGAGGATGGTGCGGCTGCCTCAGCGGTGATCGTGGCCCAGCCGCTCTCTAGAGCCGTTCCCCTTCCCCGTGAGGCCTCTGTCTTTTCAGCAGAACTTTTCGCCATTCTGGAAGCCCTCGACATTATAAGCACCCACTCCGCCAACTCCTATGTCATCTACTCAGATTCCCAAAGCGCACTGCTCTCCCTGGAAAAATTTAACCGCCCTCACCCACTTGTCCGCACCATCCAACAAACCTTCCACTCCTTAACGGCATCCCAGCACAAGACGTCACCTTCTGCTGGGTCCCAGCACATGTTGGTATCCGGGTAATGAGGAGGCGGACCATACGGCGAAGTCCGCTTGCTCGTTGCCAGTCTCCACCCGGCCCCTTCCTTTCACGGATTTTTTCCCGACTCTCCACTCCCACTTTCGTTCCATCTGGCAACGGGATTGGGACCAGCCTATAAATAACAAGCTCCAGCGGATAAAACCACACCTTGGATATTGGGCTTCCTCATTTCATAGGTCCCGTCATAAAGAAGTGGTTCTAGCCCGTCTCCGCCTAGGGCACACACGACGCACACACGGTCACCTTATGTCTAAATTGCCAGCCCCGTTCTGCCCCACCTGTCATACCCCATTCACCGTCGTCCACCTGATCGAATGCCTGAATCTGTCTGACCTCCGCCACAGCTGTTTCCCCTACCTGTCCCGCATCCCCACATCCGAACTTCTCCAGTCCATACTCGCCAAAGGCCCCCACTTCTCAGCAGAAACAATTTTCCCATACCTCACCCACTCTCAACTACTTCACCGCGTCTAAACTCATACCCCCCCCCCCACACATATTCAATAACTGAATCTTTTCATCCCCTCAGTCTCATACTCCCATCACATTGACACTACCCACCCTCTGTCTCGCCGAGATATGTACCACTCTAGGTACGAATCGGCGGTTAAGCAACTAAACAAATAAAAAATAAAATAATATATATATGGGATTGAACTCAGAATGGTCCCCTGGTCATACATATATATAATTTAGGGTGGTCCAAAATTTGAGCTAAAATTTCAAAATAGTTGGAAATGCTCTCCACATGGCTGCTCTTATTCTTTTAGATGTGAAGTGATTTTGTGGAAAATACCTGCCGATTCAGTACATAATAAGAGGTTGCTATGATTTTCACATTTTCAATTAATTAATTAGCTAATCATTTTCTACCCGCTTCATTTTTAGAGGACGCGGCAGTCACGCCACACTGACTTCGCCCACCTTTCAGAGGATGATGCAATTGTTCGATTGCTTGTATAATGTTGTTTGTGAATCAGACAAATCATTTACTCATGTATCATTTCAAGTTTAAACTTGGAGGACGATTTTAAGTTCGTTCAAACTTCAAGAGCTTAGGAATAGTATCTCGTGTAAGTATTAATTCATATATATATTAATTATTAATTCATATATATATTAATTATTAATTCATATATATAATTATTAATTCGTATATATTAAGTATTAATTCATATGCATTATACAGGGTGGGCCGTAAGTTTCCATACATAGGAAAATTTAAACGTTTGTTTTTATGTTTCAGATACCATAAGAATATGCGTTTGTAAGATCTTGTTTACTGATGAAGCAAATTTTTACGTCAATGGAGAGGTTAATCGGCAAAACATACGTTATTGGAGTAATGCTAACCCTAACTGGCTGAGTCCGACGAAGATGCAAGGTGCCGGTAAAGTGATGGTGTGGGCCGGGATATGGGGTGACAGAATTATTGGACCAATTTTTGTCAGTGGAAATCTTAATGCCGAAAGGTATCTTAACATGTTGCAAGAAGAGATTTTCCCATCCCTGCTAAACGAGGAAGGTAACTTCCCAGTTTACTTCCAGCAAGATGGAGCTCCACCTCATTATGGTCTTCACGTGCGTCGGTATTTGGATCAGCAGTTTCCGGATGCTTGGATTGGTCGGTGTGGTCCTGTGGAGTGGCCTCCCAGATCCCCAGATCTCACCCCCCTTGATTTCTATCTTTGGGGGCACTTGAAGGCCATGGTGTATCAGGAAAAGATACGAGACATAAATCATCTAAAGGAACGTATCACCAACGCCATTACAAGCATAACGTCAACTGTGCTAATGCGTGTTCATCAACAGTGGGGAACACGTATTGAAATGTGTTTTCAAAACAATGGCAACCATGTAGAGCATATTATATAAATAAAAATGGTTGTCCATAAAAAAATGTTTATTTTTCCTATGTATGGAAACTTACGGCCCACCCTGTATTTATTCAGTATAAGTATTAGGGTGTGTCAATTTTGGGGGTGAAATGACTAAATTGAAAATCATGTGATTTGGTAGCAATTTAATGTAATTATTTGGCATACAAAATAATATCCTTGCTTCAAAAACAATAAAAAATAACTCCTACCTACAGCAATTTTAATTACAAAATTCCATTTTTCCGTAAATTCGTAACAAAATAACAAATGTGCGCAAACATCCTATCAACATTTAAAGTGGCAATGAGATATCATTCAGAGTCTTTATTTGAAAGTAACCAATGCAGTCATGTCCTTTTTGCTGCGGTTCCTTGACATCAGCATTCGGCTCGTGACTGTAAACTTGACTAGCTGCTTCTGTGACAATTTTCACACATCTCTCCACACTCTGAGTGTGAGAAGGCCACTCTGGCACTTGCATTGGGGCCTCTTTAAGTTGTGTTAAATCTTTGTTATTATACATGTCAGTGGTGGCTCCAAAACTTCCGAACTCAAGTTAACTAATTCTGACAATTTCGTGGCATTGACGTTTATCGGAGGCACCTTCCTTGTCTGAACAGAGCAGTCTCCCAGCTAGTCATCATCTAGTGATGTTCCTCTAAGCTTTAGAATGATTTCCACAGCCTCAGTTCGCTCTTTGGTACATTGGCTGCAGAGTATTGCTTGCAAAACTGCCTCTGGCCTAGCATACCAAGCGGACCTTCTCACCACAGGTAACACGATGTCCACCACTACTTTCCTTTGGGTTCTCAGTAGCTGTAATTGAAACAAGATGTGGTTGGGCCCCTCCATCCACATTGGATTAAGTTTTACATTGAACCAGTGAGGAAGATAAAACCCAATAATAAATTCAACAATCAACATCAAATTCTGTAGCATTTTGCTCTTCAGTGCATGTTTGGAAACCCAAATCGTGCAGAAACGAATCGCTATAGTTAACCAACGACTGTGACTTACG
>JAJOZX010009030.1:0-85000 GCA_023014485.1 Bathynomus jamesi
GGGTTTATCAAATATAGGAATAAACATGGTGAGAATGGTCTAGACGTAAATGCTTATTTAAAACGTTTAGACTCTTCGAAATATCATGAACTTTGGTACAAAGGACTTGAGTCGCACAGGGCAGAGCGGCTGTCGTTACGACTTGGAAGATTATTTCAACTGCCGCTATGCGTTGTGAAGAAGAGTTCACGATTGAAAAGCTCGGATCGGTAAGAAAAAGCCCTCGATTGGAAAGGAGTGTTTATAAACTTTAACTTAATAATGATGTTGTGGCTAACGACGCACTCTTTGTGCTTGCTTTTGATTGTATTCTGTCCGTGTTTAAAGATAATTTGCCAACCAATTGTAAGGTGGGCACAAAAATAGTATTGAACGATATGAAGGCCCTTTACATCGAGTACAGGCACCCGCACACTTTGAGTGGTGAAATAATGCTAATTCGTAGTTATTGTATAGTACAATAAAACAATGATGTAAATGTAGAGTCGATCACGTGCGAGTTTAGTATTTTAGTTAAGCGCGGTAGAAAATAAAGTGTATGTATTTTGATTTTATATAAGTTTTGCTCTTTATATATATATGCACTATATATATACATATACATATATATATATATATATATATATATATATATATATATATATATATATATATATATATAATGGGTATATAGTTTCATCCTGTACTATTATTATTTTTATATAAGTTTTGGTGTTTATATATATAAGGACGTATTTGTCCGTACATATATTAAATGGTTATATAGTTTTATCCTTTACGAATATTATTATTTAAAAATGTATATATATATCCTTCATTTAATGTGTGTGTATTTTGCTGTGTATTATTTTTGAATGTACATTTATTTCCTATATATTTCATTAATTATTTTCCCTTAACTCGTCTAAATAAACAGAATGATGTAATGGTGTTTTATTTATTTCGTTTGGTTGTATATATAAAATATAGGAAGGAATAACTGGGGAGATGGGAAAATATATATATATATATATATATATATATATATATATATACCAAATGGCTGGTTACGCCTTCTAAGCCGACTGACGGTTTTCTAAACCAACTGTCAAGAATATCTTAATAGCGCAATCTGGCAGCTGAAGTTATATATATATACAGGGTGTCCCAATAAAATGCATACACACTTTAACAGCTGATAGCTCAATTGATGTTTCTTTCTTTCCAGGTTAAACCCATTAGAATTAATAATGGCAGTCAGACTAAGCTTTGAACAAAGGAAATTCATTCTAAAATGCTACTGGAAGTGTGAAAACGCAGTTGAAGTGCAAAGACAGTTTAGGAGGGAGTTTCAAACAGATCCACCAACGCGACTTACCATCACTCGAATTAGAGATAAGTTTGAAGCCGATGGAACTGTTCAGAATGTCCACAAGAAGCGTTCCGGAAGACCACGGACATCGACAAGCCCCACAAAGCAAGAAAGAGTACTGGAAACGTATCACCAAAGTCCAAGAAAATCTGTGCGGCAAGCGAGTCGTGAGGTAGGAATTTCAGAATCGTCTGTCCAACGCATTTTGAAGCGCTGTCAATGGAAAAGTTACATTCCAAGATTAGTCCATGCTATTAATGAAGATGATCCGGACCGAAGAGTGGAGTATTGCGAGTGGTACTTGGCACGATGTGTAGAAGATGCACACTTTCCAACAAAGATTGTGTGGAGTGATGAGGCTAAATTTAAATTAAATGGTTCAATTAACCGCCACAATTGCACCTACTGGGGACCTGAGAATCCGCATGTTATGGTGGAACATCATGTTAATTTACCAGGAGTTACAGTGTGGTGCGGCTTATCATCAAGAGGATTAATTGGACCACTCTTCTTTGACGCTACTGTGACTGGTGATGTTTGCGATTCCATTGCTTCGCGTTATCAGCAGTGCCTGGATCAGAACGGACGTCAGTTTGAAAACAGGCGTTGACAAAACAATTAAATAATGTCTGTAGATTCTATTACATTTTGAAAATGAAATGTATTTTAATAAACACTGCCTTTATAATTATTTAAAGTGTGTATACATTTTATTGGGACACCCTGTATATATAATATATATATATATATATATATATATGTATATACTGTACATCTGCCTTCTAAGTTTTCTAAGCCAACTGGCGGATTAAGCCAATTGACGGATTTCGAGATCTATGCCAAGTGATGCTACCCTGAGCTCCCATTATGCGTCTGCATCTTGCAGACGATGGATGCTCTCTCTCTCTCTCTCTCTCTCTCTCTCTCTCTCTCTCTCTTTCAGGCTAGGTATTCCCCTTTGGGGATGAGGCCGTCCCCTTTTCTCCCCCAAAGAGGTTAGGTGGACACCCCCCAGCTTGCTGGGGAATTCCCCCATTTTTTTTGGCACCCTGGTAGTTCGCACTGGGGGAGTGGTGTTGGCACCTTGCAACAAGGGGGTGAGGGTGGCAGTGGCACTCATTTGATCAACATTGCCATTGCATTCATTCTACCATTTTGCGGGCATACTACTGACTACCTATAAAATAAATTGAATATATAAAAAAAAAGAAAAGGAAATTTCAAAGAACCAAATTAATTTATCAAAAGACTTGTCAAAAATAATTCTTGTATTTTGAATGAACAAGGTAAAATTTTTATAACAAATTTAGCTCACTTTAGGTCTCACACACAATTTACATCCGGCCAGCAAAATAAGCTCAATTAGTCCGGATTGGCCCAGTATAAATTAGCGTTTTTAAACATTATTTTTCGACTTGGAACAAACATCTTAAGATTACTCTTATCTACCTTAAGGCTGCCATACACTATCCAATTTTTCTTCATACTTCAAACATAAGTTGACAAGCTTATTAGATCGTTAATCGGGCATTCAAGCTCAAACTGCAAACATAAGTTTGATTTGAAGCAAGTCCATTTTGCTCAAAAAAATTTGGCCGGAGCTAAATAGATTGATAGACAAGTTGTATCGTGTGTGTCCAAACATCAAACTTGTCTCATTTGTAAGCAGCCACAGTGTCGTTGGGTTGTTTAGCAAATTGTTATGTAGAGAGTTTATTGTAGAATTCATTAAAATTTATAAAGTAAATCCATGTTTATGGAAGATATCAAGTAAAGATTACTCTAATAAATATATGAAAAACATCGCTTACAATAAATTGTTTGAGAAATATAAAGAAGTGGATAAAAACGCAACCAAAGAAACAGTGGCAAAAAGAATAAACTCTATGAGAACAGTATTTCGCAAAGAAATGAAAAAAGTGTAAACATCAATGAAATCAGGCGCTGGTGCAGTCGTTATTTATCAGCCCAGTCTGTGGTATTTTAAGAATCTGCAATTCTTAACGGATCAAGAAATGGCAAGAGAGAGCTTCACCAATTCGGAATGGTCCACAAGTGAGGTACGTTTTAATTTACCTGATAGGAAACTTATAGAAAACCACTGTTATTGATACTAAAATTTACACACACACACACACATACAAATATATATATATATATATATATATATATATATATATATATATATATCTATATATATATATATATATATATATATATATATATATATATATATATACTGTGTATATATGAACTCTTTATTATTTTGATAGGCGCCAAATTAAGAAAATGATAAAGAATATGACAATACAAAGTGACCAAATGAAAACAAAAGCGTCATTTACGTAAACTTTATTTAATACAATAACTGTTCTCCATTTTACAGTGATTGATCATGCGGTCTTACCATGGCAGTGATCCATCCACCAAAAAGTAATTCATATATGAATTATGAACTTCTTTGGCTGAGTTACTGTAGTTTCTATAGTGTCCTCTTTCCAACCCAATTACAGTATTTGGCTCCGGAAATATTCCTTCTTGTATTTCGCCTGTATTTGTATCTTCAGCATAAAACATGTTGTCGGGAGTATAGATGGGAGAACAATTTCTACGCAAACAATTGTGAAGAACAGTGCACGTCATCACAACTTGCTCAACTCGATGTAATGCTACGTTTATGTCTGTATAAAAAATACGAAACCTTGCGGCTATTATCTCAAAAACATTCTCAATAACCCTCCTAGCCCTAGACAAGCGGTAGTTATAAACCCGACGCGAGTAGTTTAGGTCTTTCATTGCAAAAGGTTTCAGGAAATCGCAACGCAATGCAAAAGCGTCATCCCCGATAAACACGGGGAAGAGGATTGACAATATTTGCAGGTGTTCTGTTCTATCAGGAGGAATTTGCAGTTTACCACATGTCAGATATTCACCAAACTTTGCATTATCAATAACACCTCCATCTGAAACACAGCCATTGGTTCCAATATCACAAAGGATGAATTCGTAATTAGCATTAGCTATGGCAAACAAAACCACGCTGTTGTAATTTTTATATTTCCAATAGAATGATTCAGAGCCGGGAGGGGCGTGTATGCATACATGTTTTCCACCAACAGCACCCAAATTCATCTTTATTCATTTTTATTTGTCCTGAGTTTTCTCCTGAGATCTATGTCTTTTAGTCTCGAATGTATGCGCTGTTCCTTTTCTTTTATGTAATAATCCTGGAGCATCCTGTTTCAACATCGAGCAGTTCCAAATTTTTTGTTTTAAACTTCACTGAATGGAAAGCAAAACTGAGACCTCTTTTCACAAGTGGCTGCGAAACGCCAAGCAACCGTATTCATTTGAGTGCGCTCAGAAAATAAATTTCAGATTCCTTAAAAAGTTAAAGATTCTATCGACGTAAAAGCTCAACCATTAGGAATGCAGCTGACGAGGAAGCTTCTAACAGTGGCTGTATCCTCCAGCACAGGACACGTCAACGCGAAGAAGAGGCGACATCAAACCGAAACATCAACGCGCTGGTGGCCAAACTTCCTCAAATCTCCGTGCAGCGGGCTGTCTACGATTGGCCAGACTGGCAGTCGACGGCCTGTTGCGTGGCACGGTCAGGGTGCCGATCGGCTCCCGGGGCCGGACCTACGTATACCAGCGTACTATTTTTTCATTTATGGGGAGCAATTGCGTGCTCCCCGCACTACTCTTACTCTCCGGCGACATTAAGACTAATCCAGGCCCCACTACAACTTACACATGTCACCATACACAAAAACATAGACACAACAGGACCATGAGACACATACAGAAGCATAATATTCACATATTTCAGTAAAACGCAGATGGCCTCACAAACAAAATCATGCAGCTCAGGGAATTCGTGCACAAACAAAACATTCACGTAACACTTATACAAGAAACAAAACTAAAACGCACACACAAAACACCCACTATCCCTGACTTCACGGCGATCCGTCAAGATCGTACTGGGGGTCACGGGGGTGGACTTATCACTTACATTTGTAAAAGCATTAGCTACACTGATGCCACCCAAAACATTACAGACACAATCCAAGCAGATAACACGATAGAAATATAGGCAGTTACACAATCCACAGTTACAAAATCTGACCTCTCTCACAAATGTCATCTTAAGAGGAGACTTCAACGTTAAAAACACTAGTTGGTACCTGCACAACCAAAACAACCAGAGGCGCCAACATAGCCACACAACTAAACAGCCTCTTCATTCTTACAACACAGAAGAACATACATATACCACGTCAAGCAGGATACTCAAATTCCTCCCAAGACATAACGTTCTGTTCCCCCACACTAGGAACACATACACACACTGGAGAACAGAAAATCAACTGTCCTCAGACCACCTGCCCATCATCATTACAACACATTTCACAATCTGCCCCAACAGCTTTAAGCACACTTACAGAAATTACAAGAAAGCTGATTGGGAACAGTTCAAAATACAGACTGATGAACAATTCACCACATTAAACAGTACACCCATCATAAACATCAATACAACATTCAAGACATTTAATCAGATCATCAATAATGCAAACAAATACATACCCAAGCACACCATTAGGAAATACGACCCAAATTACACTAGAGAAATAGCGCACCTAATAAGGCAACGTAACAACCTCAAACATAACACACAAACACCACACACAGAAGCCATAGAACAACAGATACAACAGTTCAACACAGAAATAAACAACAAACTTAAAGAAAAAGAAACAGAAACATTTAGGAATTCATAACAACACTAAACCACTCCACAGATACATCCAGGCTATACAAGACTATAAACAGTATTACCCACTCTAACAGCGGCATTCACACCTCACACGCGGTTATCTGTCGCAGCCAAAATAATATCCCAGCATATACACAACAAGCCAACATTCTAGTTAATCACTACTCAAAGATAAGTCACTTAAACAGAGACAACAACCAGAAACACGAGGACAGACAAACAGCCAGACACAAAAAACCTACAGACTCGACACGACCATTACACCCTTCAATACAGACCAGACCACCAAGATCAACAAAAACATTAAGAATTCGAAGGCTATTGGACCAGACAACATATCTAACATACACCTTAAACACTTGGGCCCACAGGGAATAGTAGCTCTCACAAACATCAGCATATATTCATACCAACACTGTATTATTCCTGATATATGGAAACAAGGTAAAATTATTACACTACTCAAACCAAACAAAAATCCAACAGAACCAGCTTCCTATAGACCCATTACTTTACTATGCACACCTTCCAAAGTAACAGAAAGACTAATCTTACAAATCACCAACCCACACATACCACTATCGCCTACTCAACATGGATTCAGACCTCACCACTCAACCACGACATTACTCACTAACCTCGCGTAGCACATCATGGATGGCATCAACTCCAGATGTCCAGCTCAACGTACGCTATTAGCAACAATAGACATTAGTAAAGCATTTGATGCTATCCCAAGTTTCCCTCTCATAAACAAAATACTCAACACAAACATGCACAATAACACCAAAAGGTGGCTGAGCAACTATCTTTCAGGAAGATACTCACATGTCACATTCAATGGCAAGTGATCCAAAAACAAACTTTTTCCGAACGGGGTCCCTCAAGGCTCTGTTCTCTCACCAACACTGTCCAATTTATACATGTGTCGAGCGGGTTCCCTAATTGGTCGTTCGAATGTAGACGACGACGATGGACTATGAATCCCGGAGGTGGTCCCCTTGGTTGGAGTCGGAGTTATATCCGAAGGATTATGGACACCTCTTTGGAGGTGTCGTGTCTCACGGCAACACTAGTGGACGCACCAGGCTCACACGCCTTGTAATAAAATGTTTGTGTTCTCCACTGACCACTCCTACCTCGGTTAGCTGTAAAGTTTCGAAAGGTTACCTTCAAGTGCTTCCTGATTTCGTTCACGGAGTACGATGGCAAAATTACTGCATCTATACTGTATCTACAGTTTCGCGGTGAATGGAAACAACGGAGTTCACTTTAACAGGGTTTTTATTAACTCACTTCGATTTCACAATCTTTTGATAAGAACAATTAAATTTGGTTAAATTTCAGAAGTGAAAGTTATATGATTAAAAAGAATCAGTTAAGTTGCACAATGTACAATTTTATGATTTATTTAACTTTACGAAGTGAAGCTATATGAGTCTCAAGGTGAGGTTTAATATAAAATAAATCGTAAATTAGTTAAGAAGCACAATGTACAATTTATGCTGCTGTTTTTCTTAAAAGCAAACTGCGGCAGCGTTTATAAATTGGATTTAATTTGATTTGGACGAGGTAGTGTCACTGCACAATTAATCTCAGAATTAATCACAGAGCCTGCGTGGTTGGGAGTAATAAGAGAGCAAAGAACCTCGTTACCGACGCTCTCGTGGTTTTTAAAACCTCGGGGTAGGCGGAGACGAGGTAAACTAAGGGTCACCCTCTTACGGGAGGAGTTTATCAGCAAGCGCCTATGATAGTTCTTGACATTCAAATTTGGGCGGAGGTAAATTCAACTTACAGCCGCGATTGGGAAATTGTGACTCGGGAGAGTTCCGGGGGTGAACAAATCAGGATTGAAATAGTTTCTGCGGAGTTTACATTTTTCTTTTGATAATAAAGCATAATTGTAGGACCTAGAGGCGCCAGAATGGCGGCGTGAAGGTAGGGTTGAACTCGTACAAAAGGGAATCGATTGGGAAAGAAGTTATAGAGCGCAAATGAATCTTATATTCGAAACAATCAATTTACGTGATTTTTCTGAAGACGATAAATAGTGATCAGAGACAGCTGAAATTTGGTGTGGAAGTGGGTTAGGCTAAGAGAAGACGGGCAGTATATAGGTTGACACAATTATGCTTTATCTACGGGGATGGTAAAAGATTTTAGTAAAATTAATTAATAAAAATTAAAAGACTGATGTGCTTATAGACGCTTGCCTTGCATAGCGTGATGCCTGACAACAACGGAGGTGGGGGGGAGGAAATCGAAGAATTCATGCGATGAGCATATTTTCATATACATATCGCATTTAATGATTTAATTTGAGATTACAGGGGGTTACATTGGATTACATGGGGTTACTGCGCGTATGAAAGATTGAACACTCTGTGATGTCACAACTAAGGAATTTTGGGTTCAATATTAGAACGCAATTCATCAAAGACGAACTCGTTTTGATCCGTAGAGTTTTACACTAAGGGACACTTGCAAGACATTCCAACACCCATAGATAACAAGCTTACCTCATCATCATATGCAGATGACATCATTCTAACATCCACCCACAACAATATCGACACCGCTACAAATAACCTACATACATACATAAACAGTGTACAAGACTGGCTCACACACAATAGACTCAAAGTAGCACCCACAAAATCAACCATCACCTTGCTAACAAGCAACACAAAAGAACACCAGATAACTCCACAGATTACACTAAGCAACACCAACATTCCACACACTCACAGGACCAAAATACTTGGGGTCACATACAACACATCATTATCTTTTGCAAACCACATACAGGACATTAAAAACAAATGTACGTCAAGACTTAACACGCTTAGGGTACTAACAGGCACAAACTTTGGACACCAGCAGGAAACAACATCACTCATATACAAACAATATATTCGCTCAGTTATGGACTATACTAGCCCATGCTGGGCACCCATTATCTCAAACACACATATAAACACCTTGCAGACAATACAAAACAACGTACTTCGTATCATTACAGGATGTACTCAAACAACACCAATAGAACGCCTGCACACAGAAACAAAAATACTGAAAGTTAGGGAACATTTAGATATGAGGGGAACACAATTCACGGCATCAGCGACAATTAACCCACAACACCCTTGCCACTACATGTACAATCATGCACCAACACCTCGCACCATTAAGGTAACACCAAAGACACATTATAACTAAATACTCCATTCCATACCACGCCCCACAGACATCACACAGTACAGAAAACACATACACACACACCTAACCCACAAAGCACTGACACGACTCGGTCTGAATGCGGTCCTAGGTGCGAAGCCGCCACACATTGAAAGGTCAGAGACCAGCCTGAGCATATCAGATTGAGTTAACTTAGCACGATTCCGATGCATCACCCCAACTTACAGACATATAAACACGGACTAGACAACTCCGCAGACGACACCTGCCACCTGTGCCAGGACACACCACAAACAATTGAACACATTATGACAGACTGTACCGCTCTAGCACAACAACGAACACAGCACAACATCACTAGTGCGCTGAACCTTTGGTCCACTCCGGAGAGGGCGATCGGTTACGTACGTGCCGCCGCGCCGGCTTGCTCGATCAGGGTGGGCTGATCGGCTAACTAACAACAACAACAGCACGTAAACAATTCGGAAAATTCCATTTCTCTTCAAACTCCTTTGCGATACTTTCCCACTCTTTTGTAGTTTGAAGGAAACTGTAAAAATCAAAAAAATAAGGAAGTAATTATATATACTCTGTGTGTGTGTATATATATATATATATACTGTATATTTTTAAATTTCATTTTATATATTGGTTTTGGGTCTGGAATTTCTAGAACATATTATGCCTTTTTCAAGGCATGAACAAGTGACGTGGAAGATTCGCCTGAAGATGGAAACACACCAGGGGACCCATTCTTATAAAAATGCTATATTAACAATGTTCATTACAAACATTTCTTTCGGTGCCATTTATTAAATTTATTACGAATTATTAGATTCGACCCCACCGCAAGTAAATAAGTTTGAGCAACAAACTTATTAAACAAATACAACCATAAAGATAATGCATGGATAATTTCTGAAAAATTATACCGTTACGTGGTTGTTGAAGACATAATAACAATAATAATAATAATAATAATAATGATAATGATAATAATAATCCAGGTATATGACAACATTTCAGAGCAAAAATTTTATACTTTCCAGTCAGAACATTAATAATTATAATAATAATAATAATAATAATAATAATAATAATAATAATCGTGTATTTGTTTTTAATAAAGAATTTATTAATGTTTAATAAGAAATTTAATAATGTTTTATATGAAATTAAGTTACGTAAAATGAAATTGTTTGAAATACAGTGTGGTCCCTATCCATTTTGCTGAAATAATTATATTTCTATTTTATTTTCTACAGGTCATAGATGATAATGGCTGTACAAGAACGTGTGATGGTAGCAACACTACGTATCTAAAGGAAGAAATGCAAAGAAATTCGAGAAAAATTGGAAAGATGATTTCACAAACCAGGACCTACAGACAAAACAATTCGCGAGCTGGTCAATAAATTTAAAACAACAGGATCTGTTCATGATGAGGCAAGATCTGGACGTCCAAGTACTCCAAAGTAAATGTTGAATTGGTAAGAGATGCCTTTGAAACAAATCCAAGAATGTCAACTCGCAAAACATCGCTGCCCTGGGCAGCACAATCTCCGGATTTAACACCATTAGACTTCTTTACATGGGACTTTATAAAGTCTGAGGTTTGTAAAACAAGAATTACATACCTGTAGGATCTGCGAATCTGCATTGTCGCCGCAGTCGCTAAAATAACCCAAGAGATGCTAGAGAATGTGTTCCGCAATGCGTGGACAGATTTAAAATTTGCAGAGACACTGATGGTGCTCACGTCGAATCTTAGACCTAACCTTGAAAAATAAATATACATCTAATTATGTTACTAGGTTTTTATCCTAAAATACCATTATTTCAGCAAAATAGATAGGGACTTTTGGACCACCCTGTATAAAATACTATTTGGCAACACTCGAACTGCTCTGAGGCCGAAGGCATGCCCTAACGGCAGTCCTCGGTTAGGTGTTTCCGTTACTAATATGTGATTGTGATTCTAAATTTTCTAAAATGTATCTCTCTCCACGATAAAATGTTAACGATGGATCCGCACTCACTATCCCCCGTCTTGTTAATTTTTTCGCCGTAAATAACAGTCAGTAAATATAGTGTGGTCGGCAGCACCATAATTCGTTACACTGCTTGTGAAAAGCAATTTTTCGACGTGATCCTATAGATTTTGACCCACTGAACACGAATCGGAACGTGCGCCAAAATCTGACCCCCAAATAAGGTCACGAACGTGACCTTTAGAGGTCATTCAAGGTCATATAGTGTCAAAAACTAAAAATAACAACGGAGGGCCCTATGAATGCGTATGGATGTTAAATGAAAGCTCTTATCAAGACAAAACTTTTATTTCGAGGTACAAAGTGGTGTGGTCAACCATGTGACCTCCTGAGGTCATTTAAGGTCATTCAAGGTAAAAAAAGGCAAAATATAGAATGACGTAAAATAATTTTGCAGGCATGTTGACGAAGTTTTATTTTTTTATTTAAAAATGTTTTCAGATGCACTGAACCATGACAATCAACTGTCGAACTGGCTAATAATGTTTCTTTTTGTTTCAGATTATGGACTGGGAGCTGTGCACCATCTGTCAGAGGGACACTGGAGAGAAGCTGAACTGTCCCCTTTCCAGTAAACATTCTGGCCATGATTCTGCATACGAAGACTTTCTGGTTCGGGCTCGGAGATTCAAGGAGTTAGATAACCTACCAGTTGAATTCGATGGTGACAGTGCTGATCATCGTTTATGGAAGGAGAAGCGGGCATTATGGCACGCGTCATGTAGGAAGCTTTTTTCCGGCCACAGGCTTCAACGAGCAGAACACTCCATTAAGAAATCAAAGAAGAGTGATCGGCATACGTCAAGCCGCCTAACCGAACCTGCCTTACAAAAGCAGAAGTGTATATTCTGCCAGAAGGACCAATCCAGAAATTGCACAAATGCTCTACACATAACATGGCCGAAAAAATGAAAAGGATGTCACTCGAACTTAAAGACCATTGCTTGATTGGAATCCTGTCGGAAGGTTATGCTGTTGCTTTGGACATTCTGTATCATCGTGACTGCTAACCACATACGAACGTACAGTAGCCCGCATATGTAATGTTCCTCGTCTCACAGTCGACTCCGTACATGTGGCAAACGCCGCAGTGATAGTCAAGGTACCCGAACTAGGGGAAGGTGAGGTGGATGGGGGACAACCGAGTCCAACAACATATAACACAGACATATATATCTACAGTAAAGGACAATTGAATGTGCATTCATTGACATACAGGTAATTATATTGTAATGTCTATGTTCATAAAGATAAACAATTAATATGATCGTATACAGCGTTGAACTCCATGTAGTTTACTAGTCTTATACAGTAATAAGGTTCCATTATGATCACTGCAAGTCTATATGAACAGCTACCGCGACGACTCCGTACATATGGCAACGCCGCAGTGCTAGTCAAGGTACCCCAACTGGGGGAAAGTGGGGTGGAGGGGGGACAACCGAGTCCAACAACATATAACACAGATATATACAGTATATCTACAGTAAAGGACAATTGAATGTGCATTCATTGACATACAGGTAATTATATTGTAATGTCTATGTTCATAAAGATAAACAATTAATATGATCGTCAGCCAGACTCCTCACTGGATTCTTCAGCCAGACTCCTTATTGATTCGTCAGCCAGACTCCTCACTGAGCGGACGCATTCCCTGGGCTCTCTGATATTGTTTTTACTTTTGGATATTGCCGATTAATTTACTTTTGGAAAGTTCTGAATTTTATATACTTGCGTTTATATTCACATTGTTATAGTTAAGTAACTGAATATTAGTGGTTTTTAGCGATTTAGAAGTTTTCACAGCGTGCCAGCTTAATTTAACTTAAACTTGTGACGGTTATAAACGTCAACTACTTTAACTTGCGCGATGCTGTCATAGAAAGCGTCGTGTGCTAGGTGTGGGGTTAATCGGCGGTATACGGATTTTAAGGATTACAAATGGCGGTCCTATGGCGATTACCGAGAATCGGTTTGTTTATTTTGTGATTTAAGGGAAGAGATAGTTGATATAAAACGTAGTGTACGCGAGGTGACAGAAAGACTTGCAACGTTTGATGAGGGCAGGGTTAGGGTTACAGTTGACGAGGGCCGAACTTATACTGACGTTGAAGACGTTAGTAATTAGAAGGGTGAGGTGAGGAACATAGTTTCTAGTATAGGTAGCTTATCGGGAAGGTTAGACAGAGTTGAGGAAGGGGTTAAGGTTGGTCCGAGATTAGTAGACGGGGAGGGACTTAGAGAAGTTAAGGGTGGAGCTAGGCCACGTACGTTAGGTGATAGGAATACCTCCCCCCCTTATCGAGGTTTCGAATTTCGCCCAGTTGGAAAGGGATGTGAACGAGGGGGAAACTATTTTAATTGAGGACTTTTAGTACGTCATATGAATAAGGAGTTCGTTGAACGGAATCCAACCAAGAGGAGGGCGGTCTGTTTACCAGGGTCTAGGGTTGATAGAATTAGAGACGAAGTAGATAGGATTGATGTTGCCTCCCGTCACTCGATGTTAGTGACGATGGTAGGGGGCAACGACTCGTATAGGCCCGATACAAGAGTGCCTGACCTTTTGGAGAGATATAGGGGGTTAATTAGGTCCCTGAAGGCAAGGTCAGATAGGTCTTTAGTTCTAGGTCTTAGGATTACGTCAAAAACAATATTTTTGAATACTAAACTAGAAGAGATTTGTGCTCAGGAAAATGTACCCTTCGTAAAGCTGTGGTCAGAATTTAGTGATCCTAGCCTTTTTATAAAAGATGGGGTGCATTTCAATGAAATAGGGAATGCTAGGCTAGGTAGGTTAATCGATGAGAACGTTCGAAAGCTGTATAGGTCGAAGCCTTCTTTAAACATTGTGGGTCCGGGAAACGCGGCCCGACGTAAAAAATAGTTCAAAAAGCCGATCCGTGGTAAAAAATAATTTAAACGTCTTTTATTGTAACGCGCGCAGTATTAGAAATATATTGAACGAATTTAAGGCGATAATTTATTCCGGGAACTACGATATTGTTGCTATAACCGAAACATGGTTAAATACCGCGACTCGGAACTTGGTGGGGGAACTTGATATAGCGGGCTTTAATTTTGTTGTTGTTTATAGACCTCCCGTTCAACCTCTCGATACCGATACTAGATTTTACTAATTTCTTCGTGACTTTATTAATAATCGGGATAGTATAATTATCAGAAACTTTAACTGCCCTAATGTTAATTACGAGACTTTTACTGGTAATGATGAGGGTTTGAGACTGATTGAATTCATGGAAGATAATTTTTTACGACAGATGGTTACCGAACCAACGCGCGGTGACAATATTTTAGACGTGGTGATGACAAACGACGATAATATAGTCGAAGGTTTAGAAGTAGGTGAGAGTTTGGGATGTAGTGATCACCAAATTATTAGGTTTAAGCTACTGATAAAAAACACTAAGGATAGTAACGTAAAAGAAGTCGCCGATTTTCGTAGGGCTAATTTTGCTAGTTTTGCGGACAGGATGAGAGTAGTGGACTGGGATAATTTATTTATGAGTAATGACGCAAATTTTGGTAATTATTCGGCAAAGGACCGGGCGCAGTTCGAACACCACAATACATTTTTTCTGGTAGCATTTGATGCGCTTTGTTCAAATCTGACCTTCATTTTTTCTGGAAATGAACCAAAACGAAGTTATGAAACAATTAAGTTTTCATAAGTTATGTTCATTTGCTTAAGAAATGAAGGTCAGATTTGAATAAAGCACATCAAATACAACCAGAAAAATGTATTGTGGTGTTTATTATTATAAAACCTAACCTAACCTTACCTAACCTAATCTATTACTAGTTTAAGTGAAGGATGCAGGAAGTACACCGTGATTAATAAAGACATCCAACGCCTTTTGTTCATCTAAACCAGTGGTGCACAAACTTTTTTGATGTGAGGGCCAAACCAACCATCTATTTTATATGTAGGGGCCAGATATATATATATTCTATTTTTTATAAATATGCATTTTTATAACCAGGGGTAATATTTCAGATTTTTCACTTTTTCATTGAATTGAAAAGACCCGTGGGGCCACTGAAAAGACCCGTGGGGGCCACATTTGGCCCGCGGGCCAGGGTTTGTGCATCACTGATCTAAACAAACATGGCGGATTAGATCTTCGAAACCGAGGTCACAGGAATCGCACGTCATGCTCAAACTAATTCAGCTTCAAACTGAACGAAAGATTCAAAGAAACAGTAGCCAGAAACCAAATGAAGTGCTGCAAAAGTAGCCAAAATAAACTTAAACAAGACTTACCCAAATAGAAATGCCAGCCTTATTATGAAATTAATATTAAATCAATCTGCACAACATGAGATGATAGTTTTCCTGGGTAATTTTTAATGAGGATTCAGGATATGTTACTATTGTAACCGGATGTGACTGACTGGGTCCTTTCCCGAATATTAACCCAAATTTTCATTGGGAGGCGTTTAAAGAAAGTTTTATGAATATCGAAAGGGAGTTTATTCCACGTAGGCCTAAGCGCGCTATAAATCATGGTAGGCCAAGTGGTGGACTAGGGAAATAGGCGAGTTCATAAACGAGCGTAACAGAGCGTATAGACTTAATAAGCGTAATGGCACAGTAGCTAACTTTAATAGATATATTGAGCTTAGACGTCAGGTTAAAAGATGTGTTAGGAATGCTAAGCGTAATTTAGAGATACTTATAGCTGCGGAGAGTAAACGTAATCCAAAAAAGTTTTTCACTACGTGAATAATCATAAGCCGATAAAAGATAACATCGGCCCTCTAGTGGACGTTAAGAGCGCTTTGGCTTCCGACGCTCAGGCGATGGCGGGTATTTTTAACAACTTTTTTGCAACAGTTTTTATCGTAGAAGACGTAAATAATGTCCTAGACGTGGACGATATCGTTCCATTTAGTAGCGAGACTATTTTGAATGAAATAACTGTTTACGAGGGTGAGGCATTATATCGATAAGCTAAAAGTGAGCAAGGCTCCAGGCCCTGACGCACTTTATCCTAGACATTTGAAAGATTTGAGACTTTATCGTAGGCCCCTTAACAAAAAATTTTATTAAGTCATCGGAAGCGGGGATTATTCCTGAAGACTTCAAATTAGCTAACGTTACGCCTATTTTAAAAAAGGCGACCGCACAGTAGCTAGCAATTATATGCCTATTAGCTTAACGTTAATTGCCGGTAAACTTTTGGAATCCGTAGTTAGGGATCGTATCGTCGAACACTTAGAAAGTCGCGATTTGATTAATAGTAGTCAGAATGGGTTTCGACGCCATAAATCTTGTTTAACTAATTTGTTAGAGTTTTATAATGAAATAGTGCGCGAATACGATAGGCATAGATCGGCTGACGTTATTTACTTAGACTTTAAAAAAGCGTTCGATACAGTTCTGCATAGTAGATTAATTGCGAATGTTAAAGCGCATGGTATACGCGGTCAGGTAGCTAACTGGTTAGAGGAATGGCTTCGTGCTAGGAAACAGAGGGTCGTTGTTAATGATAGTGAATCGGGGTGGTTGGATGTAGGTAGCGGTGTCACACAGAGTTCAGTGTTAGAGCCTGGTTAGGCCCACTGCTATTCGTAATCTACATTAACGACATAGATGTAGGCTTGACCAGTAACGTGTCAAAATTCGCGGACGATACTAAAATAGGAGGTAAAGTTCTTAACTTGGACGATAGAAATAGGCTCCAAGACGATGTAAATAGGATTATGGAGTGGACGGATAAGTGGCAGATGCAATTTAACGTAGACAAATGTAAAGTTTTGCATATAGGTTCTCGTAACAATAATTACACGTACACGATGGACAATAGACAGTTAGCGAACGTTGACGAGGAAGTAGATTTTGACGTACGCGTATCTAAGGATTTAAAAGTTAGGAACCAGTGCCTGGAGTCTTGCACAAAAACTAATAGGATGTTAGGCTTCATAGCGCGTAATTTTGAATTTATAAGTCCCTAGTCAGGCCTCATTTAGAATATGCCGTTCAGTTTTGATGCGCGTATATGCGTGAGGATATTGATAGGTTGAAAAGGGTTCAGCGACGCGCCACGAAACTAATTCCGTCACTACGCAACAAGTCTTACAAAGATAAGATTAAAGAGTTAGCCTTGCATTCACTCGAGGAATTGAAGTTTTCAAAATCGTTAATAAAATCGATAACAAATTTTGACAAACTGTTAATTTTCGATAATAGCAATACTCGTAATAACGGATTTAAATTACGTGGTAGGCGTCTCATTACTAATATCGTTAAAAACTTTACGTTTAAAGTGATAAATGGAGTAATCTTCCTGCGTCCGTGGTGAACTCTACCAGCGTTAATATGTTTAAAACCGTTTAGATAGGCATTTTAAAAATATTAACGTTGTTTAAAATAATAAAACAATTAGCAACAGGAGCTCTAGGAGTAGTGGTCGAGAATGAGTCTGTTGACGATTAATGCCAGCTTGTGACATGCCAGCGTGTGATATGCCAGCAATAAAAAAAAAATTAGATTAACACGAACTTAGGTGTGGCTCGTAGCGTAAACTAATTCACTTTTTGTTATACGCTTCCTACTTTTTTCTTTTCTTATCCTCTCTTTACTTGTATGTCTGTAGTTTGCATGGTATTACAGTGTTTGAGTTAAGACTGTGTTTGCATGGTTTGTAAGCGTTCTTAATTTACTTCTTTTCATCTTTCACCCCTTTCCTATTCTGTTCGACTATTTTTCCGACTTGTCGGCAGTGGCCGGCGGATGATGATGGTGGTAACATTATTTTTTCTGAATGAATGTTAACCCACGAATGATAGGTTTTGCTCTTACTTAACCCCTTATTCTCTTCTTTTAACCCCCTACTCTCTCTTTCTCTCGGCCTAACCTTAGAGTGGATCTTAGGGTCTTTTTTAGCCTTAGCTTCTGTAGATCTGTAGATCGTATACAGCGTTGAACTCCATGTAGTTTACTAGTCTTATACAGAAATAAGGTTCCATTATGATCACTGCAAGTCTATATGAACAGCTACCACAATACAACTATTTATATACTACTGAATTTGAACCAAAAATAGACATTACACAACCAATTACAATTACATTACAAGAGTTCATAATATTCAGAGATTAGCTAGTTGAGAAAATGTAAATTTAAACTGGAGTGGGTTTTCTATTTCCTTCGGAAATCCGAACTAAACTGATTCTGTTAGCATTAAGCTCTCCATTTTTCTCATGGAGAGGGTGTGTCCTATTTCCACTTAATAATTTTCCGGCTGGGTAAATTTCCCATTGATTCCGGTTGAAGAAATCAATACCTAGTGAGATATCTGTCTGAAAGATGGTGACTGCGTCCACAATCCAACATTTTGAGGGATATACCGCGTTACGAACTTCTAAATATAATTCGATTTCTCCATATGTAGGTATGGGAGTGCCTGTAACTCCTCTGAGTTGGCACTCTCTAGTAACTCATCTGCACAGTGTTTCTTAATCAATGTCGCATGTGCTCCTATATCTAGAAGAGCGATTAAATCTCGGTTATCTGTGCTGCAATTTATTATTAAATCTAGTAGGTTCACACCTATTATCCTGATGGGTAGTTGATGTGTGTATTACTGCTATTTAGGAGGGAGGAGGCTGAACTGATGCCTCCGAAGTGGGATCTAAAAAAGAACTTGAATTGACTTCCATGGGAGGATCTGAGTCATATGCTACGGGATCACCATACATTGGAGGGTCTTCTTGAAAAGTGTACTCTGGGGAAACAGTCTTCAACGGGTACTTCTATATTGGGTAATAGTGTGGTTGACCTTATGGTCGTGATTTGTTTGGTGGGTGGTTCTGGTGAGTCTGGGAACGAACTGGTTTCTACGAATTGGAGGACTTTTGGGAACGTTGGTGATTTGATCTCTGGAAGTGGGGCCTGTACCCTACAGGGGCTTTGTCAGCACATTTTTGTCGGTCGCCACGGCGATGACCATGTTCATGACAATAGGAGCAATAAGGGGAATAATTGCACTGACTTATCATGTGCCCAAAACTATCGCAATTAAAACACTGAGGAAGAGGGCGTGCATTCTGGGTTTGTGGGGCTTTTTTCTGAGGTGGTGTTCCCCTATCGGCCTTGATTTATAGGGTTGTTGTTGTTGTTGTTGTTGAATGTAGTGTATGGGGGGTCTCTCTACCCTTCCGGTAGTTCTGGCTCACTAAGTCTGCGTAATGTTCCCTTGTTTTATTAATGGTTACACTTATTGGTTTGTCAATATTTAGATACTCTTGAAATTTCTTTTTACTGTAGGTGCTACGGGTAGGTTTTGGTAAATATTTGCTGCTACTATTAGGTTTCTTTGTTTTGAAGTGAATGTAATGTTACATGTATTTTCTGCGACTCGGAAGGCTTCTCCTACGAGTTTGTGTTCGTGTAATAAAATTATTTAAATCTTAATTTTCTTCTTTCTTCCATTTAGCGTGGAAGACAGCTTCTAATGTAGCCAAAGGTTGTGCGAGTGTTATTTCTTTGAAAAATTCTAAGTTTTTTTAAAATTGTCCCAAGTTGTAGCTTCGCTAATGGATGGGACGTATGTAACTGTATCATGGGCATTCCCCTCTTTAGGGTCAATAAACGTTTTAGCTTCCTTAATCTTTATATTATCATCTGTGATGTTTTCGCGTAAGAAATGCTGTTCTAGAGACTCAATCCAAGGTCTTACGCGCGGTTCAACAAAGTTATTATCTATGGTTCCCTTAAAAATTAGGACAGTGTGGGGAAGGTTTACAAGTCTACCGAAGTTAATGTATGCTGGGGAAGCGGTTTGAGACATGTTCGCTTGTGCTTGCTCTGAAGTTTGCGTGTTTGGAAGTATGTTTGAAGGGCGTGGAGTAGGTGGAAAAATGGGTGTAGGGGAATTTTCAATGTCAGAAAGCGCACCGTCTGAATCGCTCATATGTGAAGATACTGTTAATGTATTCTAATTTGGTCTGCTTGACCGATCTTAATCATGGAATGATCACTTGAGTGGTTTTCCTAAGTACCCTATCTAAGAAATACACAAATAATACACAACAATTTGCCTAACTAGGGGAAATTAAAAAAAAAAAATTGTAAACAAAATAATAAAAACAATGTAAACAAAATTTCACTCGAATGTACGGTAATATTATAAGTGGCACATTAAATAAAATTATTCTATACTAACTGTAATAGTGAAAATAACTCGGTTTCAGTAAAAAGGAATGTATCACTGCTGTATGGAGTGTTCACTGTGTTTTGTGTTGATTCTGGCTTGATACTAATTATTAACTGTTAATAATACTGACTTTTCAAATGTTTAGTAATTAATTTGAAAAAAGGATCTGTACTTAATAAGATTCCTATGGCGAAATCCTTGAAGACGTTTCCTGAATAGGTGTCTTGCTGGCCACTTGTTCCTGGACGAAGAATGGGCGTAGAGGAGTTGGAGTCGTGACACACCGGTCGAATCATGGATGTGAAGAACTGGAAGTCGTGCCACGCCGGTCAACTGAATGTTGGTTCTAGTTCCAGGGTCTGGAAGACCGAAAGAATCCTGGTTGCAGAGGTCGCCAGTTGTTAACCCCTCCGTCTATGGCCTTGGGCGGTTCGAAGTTGACGGATTCTGGTTAGGTGGCAGCAACGGATTTGTTACTCCTGGAGTATCTAGTACCATATAGGGAATCGCAGAAGTTGCTCTTATACTACTCTCCGATTTCTTCTTGTAATGGATCGGAGGATTCTGTGAGGCTTACTAAATTCTTTGAAGGTTCCCCGATTCTTCTTGTAACGTATCGGGAAATTATTTCTCTATTTAAGACTATGTTCTCTGAAGAGAGCAAGACTCGAAGGAGAAGACAAAGATTTTATCTTAATGCAGTTTACTGCTAAAATGTTACAAGTAATGCTCAGCCTCTAAGTTAGATCAGCCAAATCAGAATGAACATTGGAGAAATTTTACGGGCTTATATACTGAAAATTTTCATGACATCATTATTTTTTAATGCTGATCTGGTTTTTTTTTCTTCTCAACAGGCTGATTTATTTTACAAAATATTTAAAGACAAAAAATATTTTAGCTGTAGCAATGTCTAGACTGCTAAGCAAAAGGAAGCCATATTTTTGTTTTAAACCGCATATTGACAGATCGGATGTTATCATGATCTGCCGGGTTAATTAAGAACGGAAAGTGAAATATGCCTTCCATCACAAATTACAATCAAACACGCACTTGAGCAAAAATTAAATGCTGAAGATTTAAAATTAAACGTTAAGCAGGACATGACTTCATCCTTTACAACGAAGAGAGGATGTATACAGGAAATGAACATTGCAGAATTTAACAATTTAACACAATTTAACACTAAGCCAAATCTAAAAAAATTATTAAGCACTTTAAAAAGAAATAATTCACCAATTATTCAGCGGAAATAAAATAAAAAACAAATAAAAAATTTATCCAAACTCGTGTTATGCGACTTTGGACTCGGTAAAACTTTACAAGACACCCACACTGCCATGAAACATGCTACAGTAACGAAACATATATCAATCGATAGAGCAGAAAAACTGGTGCAAGCAGCTATGTATCATTTGGAAGATATTAGAAAATAACAAAGTTATGACACTATGAAGATGTTACTAGACCTATATCATAGCTTACACCATTTGGATCTTTTCCGTTTCATGTACTGTTTCCGATTTTGTTGAAAATAAGATATTTAATGTAAGTTAACTGAATGCCCGGTTAGGTCAACTGAATGCCCGGTCAGTCAACTGTACGCCCTTGATGATTGGTTAAGTTAAGACAAAAGAGGGCATTGTTTCGAAAGAGAAAGAGTGACTGCAAAACTAAGTAACTGTAAAGATAACATCAGAAAAATATTAAATGATAAACTGCAGAGTATCGATTGCATCATACAGGAACTAATTGAGAAGCATACACAAAAAGAAGAAGACGACGCTATAGAAGGATGAAGGTTAACTCAAAGTACGGGGCTCCAATAAACCTTAGCACCCCCGCCCATGGCCTAAACCATTAGAGGTACAGTAAAACTAAACATACCTTACAAAAGAGAATTTAATCCTGCATTTAATGAGAAACAATTAAAACTTGGTGTTCTCGCCATTGGCTTCCAAGACAGCCTGAATTCGCTTTGGGTAGCTTGCCAAAAGTGACGTGAATAGATCTTGATCGTTACGCAAATTTGCTAAAACAGTTTCAATGTGTTGCGCCATTGTATCCTTCGAAAATCGATTTGCTGCAGGTTCTTGAAACAAGAGACATTCAACCTTGTCCTTTATAACTGATCCAATGTGTTCACAGACGTTCAGGTCAGGAGAATTTCCTGGCCATTCTTCATTTCCAAGGAAATCGATCTTATGGTTCCGCAACAACTGTTGAGTGGCTAATGCCTTAAAGCGGGGGGCCTTATCGTGCAGAAGTGTGACCTGATCGACATCCATAACATTGTTTGGGTTTCTTAGAAAAAGAATGACATGCTGGGATAGAATAATATCACGAAAATACTGTCCATCCCAACTCTGACCATTTGGCTTCAGCACCCACATGAGCTTCTTTGCAGTGAACAAAACAAACACACCAACACAGTCTGGACTTTTTAATAATTCGCGATAATGTTCATTGTCATCGATTTCATCTGGTGTTGTGGCCCACACTCGATCATTTTGGTAGTTAGGCCGACGTGTTACGTAAACAAAAAATTCATCGGAGACAGCTAAATGCATGAAATCATCCACATCCCAATCTTCAAGATAATGGGCAAACCACATTCTGTCATCGATGTTAAGTTGAGTTTTTATGCCAAGGCTTTAAACCTTGCCTATGACGGTACAGTCGAATGATCTCACCACTAACGATCTTTCCTCTCAACACTTCGATCTCTCTAGAAAGTTTAGCACAACTGTTTTTCCGCTTACGCGTACCGCTTTCAATGATGTCCTTTGTTTCCTGAGAGAGAGTGGAAAATTTGGGCGCCCAGATTTGGTTGTATCCATTTCACATTCATCCAAAGTTTTATTCCAATTTCTTTTGACGAAGTCCTCACTTCTTCGCAACTTTTTGGCAACCCATGAACGTGTTATAAAGGTGGCTCCAGCATCACGAGCTTCCCGAAAAGTTATTGCTCTTATGCGATCTATCACACGTTGCCTCTCCGAATCACCGATTAATTGAGAAGCCATTATATTATCACTTTATCAGCTAGAGTAATTTTAATACCTGCAATAAATAAAGAATTTTATATATTTTTGTAATCACTAAAAACTATTTCGATATAAGTAAACATGTAAGCTGCAAATGGGGGGGGGGCTAAGGTTTTTTGGAACCCCTTACTTCTATAATTTGGCTAAAAGGACCTTTGAGAAACGAAGACAATGCTTTTTATCTGATGATCTTACAGAAGTATCTGAAATATTAAGAGCTCAGTACGAATCATCTTTCAGTACCCCAAAGACTGACGAACTGACATGCGATAGAAACGCGTTCTTTGAAGAAGAACTACAAGGGGGAAGTATAACGGATTTCGACTTTACGACAGACGATATTACTCAAGCTATAGGGAAACTAAAAGCACACTCAGCGGCAGGACCGGACAAATGGAATGCCACAATGATCAAAAACTGCAAGAATGCAATCGCTGAGCCCCTATATTGGATATGGAGACGATCACTAGACACGGGAGAAATACCGGACATCCTGAAGAGCACGAATCTATATAGTCCCAATATATAAAGGAGATCGATCCGAGGTCAAAAACTATAGGCCAGTGTCGCTTACATCTCATCTCACTAAAATATTTGAAAGAATAGTTAGACAGAAAATCTATGATTTTCGGAAACTCAGAAAAAATTAAATGATAATCAACATGTGTTTCCGTCAGGCAGATCATGCCTCTCACAACTAATGGAACACTACAACAACATTATTGATGCACTGGAAAGTAATGAAAACTATGATGTCACTATGATGCAGTACACACACTTTGCCAAAGTGTTCGACAGGTGTTAGCATGGAATCATAATACATAAACTGAAATATATGGGAATAACAGAAAAGTAGGGAAATGGATATATAATTTCCTTAGTGAGCGGCGGGAAGTCGTTACAGTACAAGGAATATCTTTATCAAAATCAGAGGTCCTTAGCTCAGTACCACAAGGAACAATATTAGCTCCACTACTCTTCATAATCATGCTAACCGACATAGATGAGGACGTTGCCAGAGAGAGCAAAGTAACATCCTTTGCCGATGACACAAAGATCAGTAGAAAAATAAGAAACCCAGAAGATATAGGATCTCCACAAACAGATATGGACAGAATCTACAAGTGGACGGAAGACAACAATGTGAAATTTAACACTGACAAATTTCAACTGTTACGGTACGAAAAAAAGGAGGACCTTTCTAAAATCCATGGAATACTATACCCCAAATGGACAGGAAATTCAGAGAAATTTTAAATCAAAAGATTTAGGGGTTGTAATGACTGATGATGCGAAATTTGAAACACAAAATAAGATAGCAGTAAACAGAGCAAAGAATAACTGGGCAGATACTGAGAACCTTTAAACGAAGGATGGGAATATAATGATTCCTCTACTGAAAACACTGATCACACCCAAGTTGGAATACTGCTCAGTCCTAACATGCCCATATAAAAAAGAAGACATTACACAGCTAGAAGGGATTCAGAGAAGCTTCACAGCCAAGATCAATGGGTGCAAAGAACTAAATTACTGGGAAAGGTTGCGAGAACTAGACTATATTCACTGGAAAGGAGAAGAGAGAGATACACCATTATTTACACTTGGAAAATAATGGAGAAACTAGTCCCTAATCTTACTCTGAACCCTGTAACTCCCCAAACAATCGTGGAAAGTAGAAAAGGAAGACTGTGTCGTGTTCCCAAATTAAAGGCTAGACAGGGAACATCCTTAACCCTGAAAGAAAATAGTTTTGTTGTGGGAGGACCAAGACTGTTTCAAACCCTATTCAAAAGACCTCTTGAAGGATCGTCACATATCTCTGGTGAGTTTTTATATATAGCAATAAATAAAAACTCACCAGAGATATCTGACGATCCTTCAAGAGGTCTTTTGAATAGGGTTGGTGTATATATATATATATATATGAAAAATTAATAATTCTTATAGTCATATATTCTTATATTCTTATACTCATTTTTTCTTATATTCATTTTTGCATATAAAGTCCAAACTCACGTAACACTTTAATTGTATATAAAACGCAAGTTCGGATAAATTTTTGATTTCCTTTCTATTTTATTTTTGCTGAATATTTGATGAATTATTTCTTTTTTAAATTACTTAATCATTCTTTTAGATTTAACTTAATAATATAATCGTGTTAAATTCTGCATTGTTCATTTTTTTTTATACATTCTCTCTTCGTTGTAAAAGATGAAGTCATGTCTTGTTTAACACTTAATTTTGAATTTTAAGCATTTAATTTTTGCTCATATGCATGTTTAATTGCAAGTCATAATAAAATGCATATTTCACTTTCCATTTTTAGTTAACTCGGCAGATCATGATAACATCAGATCTGTCAATATGCTGTTTAAAATAAAAATATGGCTTCATCTTCAAATATCTTGTTTATCTGTCTAGACATTGCTACAGCTAAAATATTTGCCTTACCTTCAAATATTTTGCAAAATAATTCAGCCTATTGAGAATAAAAAACAAAACAGGTCAACATTAAATAATAATGATGTCACTAAAATAATTTTTCAAATGTTCATTCTGATTCTGTCTGATCTGACTGAGAGGCCGATTATTATTTGTAATATTTTAGCAGTAAACTACAGTAAGAGAATATCTTTGCCTTCTCCTTCGAGCCTCGCTTCTTTAGAGAACTTAGTCTTAAAATAAAAAAAATAATTTCCCGATACGCTACAAGAATCGGGATACCATTAGAGAATTTAGTAAGTTTTACAGAATCCTCCGATGCACTACAAGAAGAAATCGGAGATTAGTATAAGAAAAACTACTGCGATTCCCTACACGGTACCAGCTAATCCAAAGTAACAAATCCGTTGCTGACACCTAACCAGAAACCCCGTCAACTCGAACCGCCCAAGGACATATACGGAAGGGTTAACATATATATATATATATATATATATATATATATATATAATTTAGTGGTGGACAGGATGTCAGTTTTTCAACATCTGCGGATGCGGATGTGGATGCGGATCTTTAAGTTCAATATTCGCGGATGCGGATGCGGATATTTAGTTAATCTATCAATATAATATAGAATTATGAATATATGACATAATTTTTCAAAAATTTCGTGATATTAGTATTACGGCAGGCAATGCATAATAATTAAAATTAATATTAATTTTTTCATTATGATAAAAATAATAACTTTCTCAAGAGTTTCAGCCACAGAAAATTCAATAAAACAAGTTTCATTCAATTTTCTGTGTCACTAGGTATGATATTTATATTTTGAGGTTTATATATTTGTTTGTTCATTAATAATTAATACTTTACATGAAATGTGCATGACTGGGCCTTATAAGCTACTTTATAAGCTAATTTAATTGTAAATTGCATAATTTATTAGAGGTAATATCCGCATAACATCCGGAAGTGCGGATGCGGATGTTAAAAATAATGCGTATATCCTGTCCACCACTAAATTATATATATATATATATATATATCACGCTGCGTTCTTTCCTGTAGTTTAATTGCGGTGCTGGGGCCTTCGGGCCCAGTAATTTTAATTATTTAGGTTATTAACACCCAGATGCACAACCTGGGGACCTAATCAGTATGTGTGTGAAGTTTCATGTTTGTAACTGTTTCCATTTTGGAGTTATGACTGGAACAGACAGACAGACAGACATACACACACACACACACACACACTTTTATTATATATATATATATATATATATATATATTTAGGAGAAATCCAATGACAAGGAGAAATGTAAATGCCATGAAAAGTCTTCTTTAATGCAACGTTTCGAGCAATACGCTCATCTTCAGGCTGTTTAACCCTAGAACACTGAACATATGTTTGAGTCACACAAACACTGAACATGGGTATATTATACCCGACATTGGAAAATAGAAAAAAAAATAGTAAATATGCATATTTATTTAAATTAACAATTACACACTAAAGGTAATGCACCTTACTATTACTAAACCTAATATTAACTCTTAACTCATACAAATAAGGTTCGTACTGAATTTAGAAAAAAAATATTGAAAAAGCAAAAAAAATAAAAAACATTTGAGAAGTTTTTGGAAAAAAATCACCAAAAAAAAATGGCTCCATCAATTTCAACCAAACTTCCCCAAACCCTTCCCAGGTATACTGCCTCTGCTCGCAGGGGGTCTCCAGTACCCAGTCCATGCGCAAACTGTAGGGAAGAGAGGTGGAAACAACACCCTTTTTTAGTTCACGAAAAATGGCTTATTATTCACTATAATGCGATTTTAGCCTATGATACCCCCTGTAAATGAGTACTAAGTGATATATGAAGACTATTACAATAAAAATAATAGTTTTAGGTATATTCCTGGAACATTATTACTTACCCCAGCCCCACATGCAGTTGTCAGGGGTCACCACCACACAGTCGACGCGCAAACTGTAGGGAAGAGAGGCAGGAAAAAAGGCTTTTTTAGAACACAGCCTTTTTTATAACAAAGCCTTTTTTAGTACACAGAAATGACTACATCACAACAAAATAATGGTTTCAGGTGTATTCCTTGACACTTACCTCAGCCTCACACGCAGTCGCAGCAGTAGGGGTAGTAGTGGCTCGGGCAGACAGGTAGGCGACATCCGTGACACCTGAAGCGGGTCTTCTTGTCAGCCTTTGACTGACACTTAGAGCAGCGGACCATGGGCTCCCTCATTTCTGCTGCTGACACACATTTCGTCGAACGTGTCGACTCCTCCTTTTGTCTCATTATAAAACTGAATAATCTCTGGCTTTCCATTTTCATTCATAGTCGGCTGCGTGTGCATCGACGACATCAGGAGGACATTCTTCGTTTTTGTGGTCGTGTCTGGCACGTAGGACATGAGCGTCATGTCCTTGGTGAAGAGGAAGGCGGTGCTACCTGGCGTGCGGGTCACCTTATCTTTCACCGCATCTGGTACTTCCTTCTTATTCCCCTTCACTGTGCCCACCAGTGTCATGCCACAGTTATGGAGAAGGTCGTGTATTAGTGGCACAGATGTAAACCAGTTGTCGGTGGTGACGTTGCGGTTGGTGTGGTGGTAGGGTCGTGTAAGTTCTTTCGTAAACATATGGCCTAGCTGCAGTCCATCTCTTGGGCGAGTTCCCTGTTTCCCCAGGTAAGGAATACCTGTCAACAGGTACTTACTTTTGACGTCATTTGCCAAGACAAGTTTTATTCCATATTTTGCTGGCTTATTTGGTATATATATTCTAAAGGGCATTTACCCTGAAGGCAGCAACTGTTCATCTACAGTGAGGGTCTCGTTGGGCGTGTAGTGTTCCTCACAGTAGCCAATAAACTTGTCCCACACACTCCTGATTGGGGCTAATTTGTCGTCGGCCCGCCTCTCTTCCCGCATCATCAAATCGTAGGCAGGTCAACAGGAATGTAAATCTAACCTCCGACATAGCTGCCCTGTAGAATGGAGCCCCCGAAACAGGGCACCACAATTCCTTTGTGGACAGGTGGTTGTCACGCCTGTACCCACTAAACACCAACACACCTAGCAGGGCACGTATCTCTGCTGCTGTTGTCCTCTGCACAGTGGATGTTTTCTTCTTGTACTTGATGGCTACAACATTAATCTTCTGATTGGTCCACTCCACTATTTCATTTATGATATCATCAGACAAAAATAGCTTGAAGCACTGCTCTGAGGTGGTGGCCTGAGCAGCTGCTTGGGTGGGACTGGGCGTGAATGGTGGAATAATGTTCCTTGCTGCTGTTCGTGTTGCTGCGGAGACCTGCGGCCTTGTGTGCCACACAAAGCCTGATTTACTTTTCACTGTTGTCGTGGGAAAAGTAACAAGCAGGTCCTCATCCTCATCACGGCGTCGTCGTCGTCCCCGGCGAGCAGGAGGAGGACGTGCAGCAGCAGGGGTGATAGCAGCAGGGTCATCAGGGTCATCTGAGTAAGCAGAAGGGCCAGAAGCAGGGTAGGAAGAAGGGCAACCAGCAGGAGGGTAAGCAGAAGGGCCAGCAGCAGGGTTAGCAGAAGGGCCAGCAGCAGGGGTGGCAGGGTCAGCAGCAGGGGTAGCAGGCGAGGCGGTAGGAGGGGGATGCCTAGTCCTACCAGTCCGACCACGTGCTCCCTTTCTGCCTGCGACGGGGTGCTTGGTCTGTGTCAGAGTCACTAGTTTCTATGCCACTACTCATATCCTCTGGGTTAGCCACAAAGTCAACATCATTATCACTATCATAAAGCTCTTCATGTTCTAACACATCACTTTCTTCGTCACTATTGAGTCCAAAAAGAATAGCATCCACTTCCTCCTCAGTTGGATTTTTATGGTAATGGGAAGCCATTATGGTCAGGATAACTTACTAATGGTATAATAGTTTATCTGAAATATTATTCACAGCCTGAAATGGAAAATAAATAATTAGTACACTCGCACTTTGTACACTAACACTGAACTCGGGTATAATACACCCGATTTTTTCTTTTACTATTATCACTGAACTCGGGTATACCGTACCCGATCACATGATTATAGAAAATTCCAGGGCGCGGAGCGGAGCGACATGACCTACCTCTGTCAGGGCTCGGGACAGACTGAAGCTACTAAGGATACCAGCTGCCTGCCTCCACGGGAACACCACGTAATGCGCGTGACGTCATGGCGTTCGGGTATATTATACCCATGTTCAGTGTTCTAGGGTTAATAACAATGTGAAATTAAAATCAATATTGAATGAAAAACAAAACAGAAAATTTCTATAACCTATTCATAAGACAAATTTTAAAAGACTGAGAAAGAGGGTTAAATTCTAAGTTATACAGATTTACATATAAAAATTAAGAAGCTATTTTTAAATACATATAGTAAATGTGAAATTAATACACTGGAAAAATTAACAATAGTACACTGGAATAATGAAACTAACTACCTTACACTGCAGTTCCGAGGCTACTAATTTGAACAGAGGCATACGGGAAACAAGAGATGGCGAGGGCGATTGGGGAAGGGGGATTATAAGGAATTGGGGAAGGAGGAGGGATCATAGCAAATTGAGGGGACGGCAGATGAGTCAACATTTAGACTAGGGGACAATGTTTAATGAAAAGCGATTCCAAAATTCTTAGTGAGTTGGGACAAGTATTACAACCAAGAATTTTAAAATTGTCTAAAGTGACATCAATTTTACATTTATGCTGTGTTCACGAATCTAGAAACTTCTTTAGTTTTTAAAATTTTACCTGTTCGGCCACTTATTCCCATATGCGAATAAAATCTAGCCCTGAGAGAGCGAACAGTGCTGCCAATGTAATTCCCAAGGAGACACCTAGGGCAGGTAAATAAATATACAACACCGCTACGCAACGAGTCAGGGGTTCGATCCTTCGCTGAGAAAAAGCTACCTAAAGACGTTTTATTAATAAATATGATGCGGAAATCAGTATGATAAAAAAATTTCCTTAACAATTTTGTAAATTTAAGCTTAAATTCCTTATTCAAAGGACCCATTTCAGGTACCAAGAAATATTTTATATCCTTCGGCACTGTAATACATGGAAGTTGAGGGCTATAAACATTATTTAAGAAGGATCTAATTAGTTTGTCTACATATTGAACAGGAAAACTATTATTAGTAAAGTATGATCTTAGATTATTAAATTCATCATTAAGTAAGGTAAAATTAGAGGTCAAATTATATCCTCTGAACAGGAGAGTTTTAATACAAGACATCTTATAGTTGAAATCAGTAAAACTAAAAAAATTCATGCCCAAACCAGTGAAAGTGGGTTTCCTGTAAACTGATGTAGTAATAGAATCACCGTTTTTCGAAATTAAAAGATCTAAGAAGGGGAGGGAGCCATTTTGCTCAGTTTCCATTGTATACGTTATATTGGGGTGCAAAGAATTTAGGAAGTTAAAGAATTGTTGCGCTTGTACCGCATTATCAAAGACTGCTATCGAATCATCAACGAAGCGTCGATAGAAAATTGGCTTGAGATGAGTGGGAGATTGTCTAAAAATTACACTTTCTAAATGAGTCATAAAAAATCAGCTGCTAACGGTCCGACAGGTGATCCCATCGCCATGTTTGGAAGACTTCACGAAAGTTTCTCAAGTCAAAACTGGACTGTTATTTTCTTGAAATGTGTCGGACCTGCAGGATTTTCCCGAAATTTGTTTACTTCAAACTCTACCGTGACAATCTATATGACTCTGAATTTTATCAATCGTCCCTGGAATATTTATTAAATAATGAAATTAATTATAAAATCAAAATATCAGATTCGCATAACAAGTCTCTTGGGCATTATATAACTACTCTTAAAAATACCTTGTCGTTGTTGGACTATTTATTAATAATTTCTCTTGTACAACGTGAACTAGAAAAATTTCACTCTACCATCTTGGAAACACATGAACGTAAGTTAAAGGCTTTGGGAATGAATTCACCAAATTTTTTCAATTCAGATAAGGTAATTTCGAATCTTTCTAGTTACACACTCTCCCTCGGGAAAAGTTTTTACTGTCACTTGGTTTGCAATTTAAGCTTCCGTTGTTTCAAATATATAAGCCTTCGTTTTTTCTTTACTTTGAAAAATTTTTCAATGGCTTGAAAAATGTTCCCCATGTGGGATTCAATAATTTCAAATGTCAGTTCTCAAATTTAACTCAAGAATTTTTTCATAAACTTAGAAATCTTAAATTTCAATCTTTCATATTTAGGAAGAGTGATTTGCAGTGTATTAAGAATTTGGCAAAGAACCAGGAGATTGTTGTGACTAGACCAGACAAGGGTAACGGAGTGGTTATTTTGAATAAATCGGACTACATAAACAAAACTAATGAAATCCTAAGTGATCTTACTAAATTCAAACAAATTCTAGAACCTGTCAATAAAGTCATTGTAAGGTTAGAAGACCAGGTTAATAGATTTCTGTCACGACTAAAGTCCTTAAAGATAATAAAAAATGATACTTACTCTCAGTTGTTCGCATCTGGTGCTAATCTTGCTCAATTATACTGTCTGCCTAAAATCCATAAAGCTGGAACACCTCTCCGTCCTATTTTAGCTTCGTATAACTTACCCACCTTTCAATTGGCAAAATTTGTTGTTCGTCTCCTGTCCCCCTTTGCGAAAAATGCTTACACTATAAATAACTCGTTTGAATTCCAAAAAGACCTCCTTGGTAAAAACTTCGATTCAAAAAAGTTTTTTGTCAGTTTTGATGTAAAGTCACTTTTCACAAATGTACCTGTATCTGAAACTATTGCCATTATTTTAGATAGGGTTTTTAGCTCAGTTGATAATTTTCATGGTTTTTCATTGTCTCATTTTAAGGAACTTTTAGAATTGGTCTTCAAACAATGCTATTTCACTTTCAACAATAAGGTTTACCAACAAATTGATGGTAGGGATGGGATCACCTGTCGGACCGTTAGCAGCTGATTTTTTTGACTCATTTAGAAAGTGTAATTTTTAGACAATCTCCCACTCATCTCAAGCCAATTTTCTATCGACGCTTCGTTGATGATTCGATAGCAGTCTTTGATAATGCGGTACAAGCGCAACAATTCTTTAACTTCCTAAATTCTTTGCACCCCAATATAACGTATACAATGGAAACTGAGCAAAATGGCTCCCTCCCCTTCTTAGATCTTTTAATTTCGAAAAACGGTGATTCTATTACTACATCAGTTTACAGGAAACCCACTTTCACTGGTTTGGGCATGAATTTTTTTAGTTTTACTGATTTCAACTATAAGATGTCTTGTATTAAAACTCTCCTGTTCAGAGGATATAATTTGACCTCTAGTTTTACCTTACTTAATGATGAATTTAATAATCTAAGATCATACTTTACTAATAATAGTTTTCCTGTTCAATATGTAGACAAACTAATTAGATCCTTCTTAAATAATGTTTATAGCCCTCAACTTCCATGTATTACAGTGCCGAAGGATATAAAATATTTCTTGGTACCTGAAATGGGTCCTTTGAATAAGGAATTTAAGCTTAAATTTACAAAATTGTTAAGGAAATTTTTTTATCATACTGATTTCCGCATCATATTTATTAATAAAACGTCTTTAGGTAGCTTTTTCTCAGCGAAGGATCGAACCCCTGACTCGTTGCGTAGCGGTGTTGTATATTTATTTACCTGCCCTAGGTGTCTCCTTGGGAATTACATTGGCAGCACTGTTCGCTCTCTCAGGGCTAGATTTTATTCGCATATGGGAATAAGTGGCCGAACAGGTAAAATTTTAAAAACTAAAGAAGTCTAGATTCGTGAACACAGCATAAATGTAAAATTGATGTCACTTTAGACAATTTTAAAATTCTTGGTTGTAATACTTGTCCCAACTCACTAAGAATTTTGAATCGCTTTTCATTAAAGCATTGTCCCCTAGTCTGAATGTTGACTCATCTGCCGTCCCCTCAATTTGCTATGATCCCTCCTCCTTCCCCAATTCCTTATAATCCCCCTTCCCCAATCGCCCTCGCCATTCTTGTTTTCCCGTTTGCCTCTGTCAAATTAGTTAGCCTCGGAACTGCAGTGTAAGGTAGTAGTTCATTATTCCAGTGTACTATTGTTAATTTTTCCAGTGTATTAATTTCACATTTACATATGTATTTAAAAATAGCTTCTTAATTTTTATATGTAAATCTGTATAACTTAGAATTTAACCCTCTTTTCTCAGTCTTTTAAAATTTGTCTTCGAATAGGTTATAGAAATTTTCTGTTTTGTTTTTCATTCAATATTGATTTTAATTTCACATTGTTATTAAACAGCCTGAAGATGAGCGTATTGCTCGAAACGTTGCGCATTAAAGAAGACTTTTCATGGCATTTACATTTCTCCTTGTCATTGGATTTCTCCTAAATATTAAATTGAAGCTCTGTAGAAGCAACCCGCATGATTATATATATATATATATAGGGTGTCCTATAAGTCCGGCATCATAGGAGAAATTCATATTTTTCTATTTCTACAAACCATAATTCATATTTTTCTCTTTCTACAGGCCATAATGTCTGTGAGCAAGGAAGAACGAATCCAGATAATTCTACTCATAGGAAATCGGAGTCAAAGAGAGGCCGCTGCTGAATTTAACAGACTGCATCCAGACCGCGAGCCAATAACACAGAGTTGTGTTAGCAGACTTGTTGCAAAGTTTAAGGAAACAGGATCCATAGAAGATAAACCACGCAGTGGACCTTCAAGGAGGTCCACTGCCGATGATACAGCGACTGCTATCCTGGCTCATTTTAACAGAAGTCCCAATAAATCTCTTCGGCGATTGTCCGCCGAGACAGGAGTGTCGAAAAGTAGCATCCATCGCATTCTTCAGGCTCACAAATGGCATCCATATAAACTTCAGATCCTACAGAAATTAAGCGAAGATGATCCCGACCGGCGGATGGAATTTTGTGAATGGGCTACGGAACAGTATGCTCGGGATGCCAATTTCCCGTCCACCATTCTGTTCAGTGACGAGGCTGTTTTTTATGGAAATGGTGAGGGAAATCGACAGAACACCCGCTACTGGTCTCAAAACAACCCTCACTGGTATACCTCTTCAAAGGAACAAGGTGCATCTCGGGTGATGGTATGGTGTGGCATTTGGAAGGATCGCATCATAGGCCCCCCCTCTTTTTCGGTGAACATGTGACTGGAGGCACCTACCTAGTATGCTCAAGGAAGAAGCATTTCCCAGTGTCTTGAACGAAGAAGGAAATTTCCCAACATGGTTCCAGCAAGACGGCGCTCCTGCACATTACAGCACCCAAGTAAGGGAACACCATTACTCCGGACATCATTCACCGTGTGCTTGCTGACTAGGTATCACGTCTGAATTTGTGTATTGAAAACAATGGTGGACTATTGAGCACATTCTGTAAATAAAAGCTTTTGTTTTGCCCTTTTTTATTATTTTCCTACGATGCCGGACTTATGGGACACCCTGTATATATATATATAAACGCTACTTGTATATATATTATATATATATATATATATATATATATATATATATATATATATATATATATACTGTATATATATATACACGCATTAAGGTAGTCCAAACAATAGATGAAATTTTGTTTTTGAATTTTTCCATTCCCACCCATTCATTTTGTTCCACTTCTAGAAAAAATCATTTAAACAAAAAATGACGAGAATATAAACATATTTAGAGGATGCGAACTGAAACTCAATTTTTGAAGAATAGGCATTTTATTTATGCCAAAAAACAAATGAAACAAAACTGCAACCATATAAAGAAAAATTCAAAACACTTTAAATGTTGGACTTTTTGCATGTAGGGAATTAATTAAAGATAGAGTTAAAGACAGAGTTTGTCGTAACCAATATAATACAAAAAAAAAATGATGGCTTTATGGGTTTACACTACACAGTACACATATGTACACACATACATACAATACACACATTGCATATAAAATGAATTTACGAAATTAATACACTACACTAAGAGAGATGATGGGACACGTACCACCACGATGATAGCTGGGCAAATACTGAAAGTGCTATGTTTAGAAACTATTTCGCAACCCCTTATCCTATCTAAATTAAGCTATAACTTTGCACACCTTAATATTTGCTACACAGAAACAATATACGAGGGTGGGAGAAAATAATTTCAAAACTTTGGTTTTTTGGACCACCCTAATATCCACTTTTAGCAATAACATTTTTCTCATTTCTCTCTATCTATCTACATATGGGTTAAACACACATACATATATAGAGTTATTGTCATACACTCACAGGAATAGAGCACACACACACACACACACACACACACACACACACACACACACAGTGGCGTTCAAAAGTCCACCTCAGTTTTAGACAATTTCTAGAAAATAATACAACTCTGAGAAAGTATGTCCGCTATATTAACGTATTTTCTTTTACAAGAAATGGTATTTCATATATTCTACGACATGTGTAAGTAATGTAGCTTTTATTTCATAAGAAAGGACACATTAATGAAAATGGTCCTTTTTGTTCCTGTTACGTTTTTTTTTCCAATATCATAACACCGATTTTAACCGAGGTATTGGGGACAGACCATAGCCAAATGTTATTAATCCTCAAAATAGTGTATTCATAGAGTAATTTTAACAACTAATCTATCATAACTGATTAAACCAATTAGTCACTGACAGTGTAGCAATTTGATTAAAAAATAATTAATTAATCATTTTCTCTATTCTGTCTTTACAGGCTGTAATTGAAATGGCTAAGGAACTAAGTTTATCCCAGAGAGAAGAAATAATTGCCCTTTCAAGAGAGGGAATGTCCCATCGCCAGATCTCGGCAAAAGTTAACGTTTCAAAAGGGGCCGTCCAAAGAACTATAAGCAGATATAAAAAATTTGGATCGTGTTCTTCAAAGACAAGATCTGGTAGAACTATAGAGACTACTGATTGTGAGGATCATTACATCAAGGTTACATCACAGCTACACAGATTCAGGCACAGTTGAATGAACAACGGGACTTTCCAATAAGTACAAGTACTATAAAAAGAAGACTCATAAAAGCTGGTCCCCATGGCAGAGTTGCTCTGTCCAAACCACTACTGAGGAAACAAAATAAGGTTAAAAGATTGTAGTGGGCAAGCGAATATCGAAATTTTACTGAAGACGACTGGAAAAAAAGTTCTTTTTACTTATGAATCAAAAGTGGAACTTTTTGGGTCTCATAGAAGAGTTTATGCTAGACGTAGAACCAACAAAAAACTGATAGGTCCCTGGATAAAACATTCGGTAAAACATGGTGGAGGCAACATTCAAGTTTGTGGCTGTTTCAGTTATTCTGGAGTTGGAGATCTTCACAGAATCACTTACGTACACCCTCACAAAAGAGAAGACACTCCTACTAGTGAGACATGCGATACCATCAGGATTGAGGCTTTGTGGTCAAAGATTTATTTTCCAGCAGGATAACGAACAAAAGCACACGTCTAACCTTTGCATGAACTATCTCAACAAGAAAAACGATGAAGGTGTTCTACAAATTATTAAGTTTCCTCCACAAAGTCCTGATCTCAATCCAATAGAGCATATTTGAGACCATTTGAAGAGTCTGAAAGCTAAAAAGAATATAACTTCTCTCGACTCTCTCTGGGAGAATGTAGAAGAATGCTGGAACGGCATAGCACAAGATGTTATCCAGAAACTAGTTGAATTTACGCCTCACAGAGTGGAAGCTGTCATTAAAGCAAAAGGAGGTCATATCGATTATTAATAAGATTATGCCATTAAATTGTTAATTTCTTTACTAAGTTATAATAATTACATTTATAAGGAAATACTGTAACAATAAAAAATCAATTTTGTTGTAGTTATCATATATATTTGTACAATTTACAATAAATTGGGTGATTATAAGGTGGACGCAGACTTTTGAACGCCACTGTATATATATACACAGTATAACACACACACACACACACACACACCACATATATATACACAGTATATACACACACACACATATATATACATATACATATACATATACACTGTTAATTCCAATGGGAGAGGTAAAAATAGAAAAGAAAAAAAGAATGGTCCAAAGGACGAGTGGGTAACCTAGCCTGACAAGGGTAATAAAACACAAGGAGGAAAGAGAGGAGAGAAAGGAGATAGATAAAATAAATGTACTGTGTTTGTTCAGGGCAGAATTACCGTCGGGCCGGAGCCAAAATTTCTCACATTTTATCGTCTTGTCATGATTTTTTTAAAAACTTGATTTATTTACTTCTCTGCGCTTTCTTTTCATTATTTTCCTTTTCTTTTCTATTACATATCACTCGTTTTCTTTGTCTTTATACGGACGCGGGTACACAGCTTAAGCTGGTGAGCGCCATTAAACTTTCGAACAATGAAGGGACCGGGGATAATTACACACTATTTTTCACTATTTACTGACTTTTTATTTATGCCGAAACAATTTGAAAAACGGGGTAAACACGAGTGCGGACCATCATTAACATTTAATCGCGGAGAGAGACGTAATTTAATATTTTAAATAAACAATAACATTCTAACATGGAAAACACCTAATCGGGGCAAACCCCCACCCGAGACTAGATTTTTAGGGCATTTCACCCGCAAATATTTCATGTGTTGCTAATTCGTATTTTTAGATTTTTTATTTCAAACAATACTAATTTCTTATCTACGTACAAACGATAATTAAATTTCTTATTAAACACTATTTTCTTCTTTATTAAACAAAACTTTAAATTATTAAACATGATCATCTTTATTAAAAAAAACAATACACTACACTCGCATCACCTCCTTGAAAATAAGTTTTCACTTGGAAAACATATTTATTTAATTTATTTTCTTTGAACAAATTTATTTATTTATTCAACAAATTTATTTATTTTTTAGTTTTTTCTTTAACAATTTCAAAGTTCGAAGACAAGAAATCATTTCAATGACAAATTCCACACATTAGATATTTTGTATCATTTCATAAAATCAAAAAAAAAATTAAATTTTTTATAACATTTGCATAAAATAACATTTCATACTAATAACCAAATGTACACCCTGTAACAAAGCTGTTACGTGAAAAATAAAGGATAATTTTCTTAACACTAGTTACAACACATTTCAAGTTCACAATCTATTCCAGCGATTTCTCATCAAAGATCGGTTTACATCCGAAAAATATTCATATTTATATAGTTACTCTCAGGCAGCATAGAAAGAATAAGAACATGTGTACAAAAAAATACTGACCAGAGTGTACATACTATTACACAAAACAAGACACAAAAACAAATTTTGGCAATAATCGTACCCTTTCACTTATAATTTCATTAAATAATAATCATTATACATCAATTTCTGGACTGCTTACATTTTCAATCGCAGCTCTCCTGCTCACTTCGCTAGAATGCAAAGGGTTGCATCATCATGCAACAGATCAGCACGCTTTAGGTTCCGCTCTCTCTACAAAAAATGGCGAAAAAACAAAAGAGTCGTCCAATTCAAAGAGGATCAGGGGATGGAGATATACTGAAAGTGGAGCCACGCACCGGAATTGGATGGAATTTGCAATTCTAGAAGTCGACGAAGAAACTCGCCTCTCTCATCTCAACTTTTGTCAGTGAACGCTGCTCCTCCTACGTCTAGCTGAAAGACTCCCTACATGGCATTAATCACACGATCACTTCGCCGTAGGTGGTTTCACAACGAACCTACTGTATGCCTTTATGGACAGTAAAGTTTTAAACACTTGTTCAAACGTTCGTGGTTTGCATACCGAGTGCTAAAACGCATATGCAGCAAAGCATCGAACAGCGGGACCAGGACTGCCCGAAATGCCAGTAGGCGAACTTCGATCGAAACTGTCCTGCACTGAAATCGCTGCGCATTCGGTTTCGTTTCTCTCGCTCTCTCCCTCTCTCTTCTATTCTCTTCTCTTCTCCTCTCTCTCTTTCATCGGTGATCGATCACCTAATTCGGGTCAACTAAACGCAATGGATGGAATTCGGATTCAATTTTGTTCCTTCCAAATCAAGTCTCTCGAAATTTTGAAAAAAAAATATCGAAAAGTTTGTTTTGTACTGCTACTGATTATCACTTTTCACATTTATTTTACAGAATTTTCTCAACACTTCACTTCGAAATAATAACTATAATTTGGTCTGGCCAAATTTACGGAAAAATATGACAATTTTGCAGAATTTCGCGAAACTTTAATCACAGCCTAGCTACCAATAAGATGAGTTATGGCAGTTACATCGGAGGATAATAAAAAATTCATCAAACGCAACGAAACAATACTGCACAATACAGTATAAATATGAACGCGCCCATACATAGTAACCGTTATTATAAAGGGTGTTTCAAAAGTCTTTACCCTTTTTTTCCCCAAGGACCCTAAGGTGACCATACATTCAACACAAACCTTTATAAAATGTTTATTGAGCCGTTTTTCGAATTTTTCTGAGTGGGTTGTGACGGCGCTTGGCCTGCGTTCGCAAGAAATGAACGTCCGGCTCGGAAAATCTGCGCTTGCGACCACTTCGCTTTTTGTCCGCAAAATCGGTAACGCTCCCGCTCAGGTCCGCTTGCCACCACTCTTTGACAGTTTTTTCACAGATATTCAAGCGTTGTGCCCACCCACGCCACAGATAAAGGGTTTTTCAAACCTGGAACTTTGAGCTTGTGATCAGTGTGACGAATTCTCCGAATCATGTCTGCACAAGCTCGATGTGCCTCCCCAAACGCAGCGCAAGCAACCCGAGTTTTCAATTGCTCCATCGAACCTGACATATTGACTCGCGTGGCCTCTGATTGTGTTCACGAAGAGTGTGCACACTCTGCACGCTCTGACAGTTATGTTCACTCGGGTGTTGAATGTATGGTCACCTTAGGGTCCTTGGAGAAAAAAAGGGTAAAGACTTTTGAAACACCCTTTATTAAAAAAAAATTATTATTCAAACTACCTTCAGAAATCACATCGATACATTTAACTACAAAAAACTACAAAAAAAACAAAATGAAAACCAGAAACTTCACGTCATCAACTCCTGATAACAATAAACCATCTTATACTTTGTGGAGAGCGGACAAAGATATCACAAAAACGTTACTGGCAATCTAAAAATGCTCCAACTGCACGAGCAAACCCAAATGAAGTTTAAAAAATAACACTGCTTCCAAAACATAATTATTAAATAACAAAAATGTAAAAATTAATACCGAAAAATAATTTAATATATTAATTCCAACCTGCAACGCTAAATTTCACAGAAGAAAACTCAATTTACAAAATTACATCTGAGAGACAACTCTCTCCCTCAACACGAAACCCAGCATAGTTTGTAACTCACAGGAATTCCAGTAATTTATCGTTTCCAAGTGAAACTAAATACAAATTTTCATCGTTATTATAAATAAGAACAGATATCATGAACCAAAAAACACAGCGCAACCACACTACGTAATAAAAAAATGACAATAAATCACTGCATTATGAAGAGAGTGTTCACTTTTTGTTGTAAGCGAACCTCTATAAAATTACTACAAACCGAATGAAACTGCATTACATCATGAAATAATTTTGTAATATTTTTTATGCAAACGCGCGAACGTAAAAAAACATTTTGGAGCTATTGAAGAATAGGGACCCCAGCCTCCTTTAGTTAGGCTTATAAGGCTAACTAACGAAAATATCACGACCTAACCTAACCAATCGTTAGGTTAACTGTACACCCTTGACGATTGGTTAGGTTAGGTCATGATATTTTCGTTAGTTAGGCTTATAAAGTTAACTAAAGAAGGTTGGGGTCCCTGTTCTTCAATAGCTCCAACATTTTCATTATTTATACCCAGAATTTAAAATTTTAAGCAAAACACTACATATCACAATAAACTATAATTTCAGAATAATTAAAAAAAGTTAATGATCCAGCCTATCCATACAAAATATCACTTGGGATTTTTGTTAAAACTCATGAAAGAATGAAAAAATAGACAAGAAAAATCAGCCCACCTATAAAATAAAAATGAATATATATAAAAAATTCAAAATATATATATATCAAAAGAATTTACTAAAACAATTCCTGTATTTCAAATAAAAAAATTTTCTCATACAATTTATATACGGCAAGCAAAATAATCTCAATCAGTCCGAATCTACCCAATATAAATTAGTGTCTTTAACCATTATATTTCGACTTTGAACAAAAACCTTAAAATTGCACTTATCTACCTTAAAATTATAAGTCTACCTTAAAATTATACACATATGATGTTCATGTGTAGCTTGAAATCCCTGTCGAAGAATAATCTTAAAAACTGCCTACTAAATACTGGACAATTTTGCTACTTATTTTAATCTTTTACAAGTCGCAGACTTACCGTATAAAAATGCATGTAACAATTTCAATACAACTAAAATAATTTAATTCATGTAAGTGTGAAATTTATTCACTAATTATTATTATTATTATTATTATTATTATTATTATTATTATTATCACAATTATAAATTATTATTAATTCCGAAAAGGTAAACAAAAAAAAAAATTTGAACACAACATACGTAGACTGTATAAAGTGTAATAAAAGTTGAAGAGAAAAAAAATAGAAATGAGCCATTGGACGGGATTTCTAAATTTTAAATAAGTCTCTCTCCACGACTGAAAAAACGAAATCTGAAGAAAACGAAATCTGAAGAAAACGAAATGATCAAAGGGCGCTATAAGAAGAAAAAAAAATTTAACTGAAACAAAACTGAGTCGAAAAGGTTAGAACAGTTTGTGAAAATGGAGCGCGCCATCTTGCATTACAGATAAAACGAATTTTGAAGGAATGGGAATCGGAATTCGCTTGCAAATGAGGTACACAATGCATTTTACTGTTTAATTTACGGAAACAGAATATCTACTAATTTTATAAATACTATAAAACAGGTAGCAATGTATTTGGCCGAAATATAAGGCGCGTACAGAGGACGTGGGAATGCCGTTATTTTAATTTAATACGGACCATCGCTATTTTTTTAAAAACTTAATTTATTTACTTCTCTGCGCTTTCTTTTCATTATTTTCCTTTTCTTTTCCATTATCACTCGTTTCCTCTCTCTTCATATGGATGCGGGTACACTGCTTAAGCTGGTGAGCGCCATTAAACTTTCGAACAATGAAGGGACCGTGGATAATTACCAGTGCTGGGCAGCGCAAATGCGCAAACCCAAACCAATACCTTGCGCAAGCGCAAATGCGCAAACTTCTCGAAACTTGCGCTTGCGCAAACGCAAACGCAAACTATTTATATATACAGGGTTTAAAAAAAAAAAATAGGTGCGTTTTTTTTTGGGACACCCTGTATAAAATTAAATTTATAGTAAATCAAATCAAATCAAATCAAAAGACTTTATTAACAGACACACGATCCATAGATATATCAATAAAGAATATACAAAATTACAATGTTAAATAAATAATAATAAAAAAAAAAGAAATTACAATATTACAAAAAAAAATTTCAAAGCTCCTCAGAGTCCTCCTCCAACTCCATCGTGAGGAGGTCCATGTTGCCCTTCAGGAACACAAACCTCTCAAAGTTCTCAGAGGTCAGGCTGGACCTCTTGGGCTTCATGATGTCAGACCCCTGGGTGTTGCCAAGGACGTCATAGGTGTGCGCCACAGGCACCTCCCTGCAGGTTAGGACGGCCTTCTTCCTCTTGAGGTTGGAGGGCTCTATCCAGTGGGCAGTCATGCCCAGGAAGGAGCGGTTGTGGGCTGTCCAGCAGTCAGCGGTGGTGGCCACATAGTTGACCTCTTCCAGGATGGAGGTGAGCTCTGTCTTCCCTGCCTCGGCCTTCTTCTTGAGGTTCCTCATGTAGGTCCGTCTGGAGGAGAGCTTGAAGCTGGGGTTCAGGTACTTGAGGAACCTGGTGAAAGATGGGGACTCCGTGGTTTTGGCGGGCAACATCTCTTCAACCATGAACCTGTGGAGAAGTTGAAAATTAAATTCATTTTGAACATTTTCAATAAATGTATTTTAAAACATAAGTTACAAAAAAGATTAGGTATGATTGTAAGGAAAGTCTTTATCTTATCTTTACAATGAATTTTTATTTTTATATCATATAAATATTTGATATATTTAATAAATTATTTAAATTATTCTATTATTAGTGTATAAAATTAAGATTTATAATTATTATTTATTTACCTGTGCAAAAGGTCCTGGCCTTGCTATTGTTGAAGGCGGCAGATCCAGCAAAGGAGGACTCTATGCTGGCCTGGCGCAGGCCTGGCGCAGGAGGTCTTTGCTCTGGTTGGGGTGAACCTTGAAAAAAAAAATTATAAATTATATTGTAATGACAGTGATATACAACAGAAGTGTTTGAATTGAGACAAAGTATAATTTATTATTTACTATTTAATTATATTTTAATAAATAATAATTTCTAAAGTTAACTACTTATCAAGTTTTTTTAAAATTTTAAATTTATAAATAAACTTAAACTCACATGCTGGTAGTGGCTCTTGAGGGTGTACATGCTGATGGTGTTGAAGCTGACCTTGGCCTTGCACCTCTTACAGATGATGCTGCCCCTGTAGACCACCCTGCCCCTCTCAACCACCCTCTTCTTGCTGGTCAAAGGTCCAAAGAAGGTGTCCAGGTGGGGCCAGGGGTTGTTGAGGTCCTCTTCCTCCTGGTGAGGCTCTGAGCCATGGCTGGTCACGCTGCCGGCTGGGGTGGGGGCAGAGGTGGGGCTGGACAGAGACTGGTGTCTGAGGCTGTCCATGGTTCACTAGTTATAGACAGTAGTTATGACTTATGAAGTTTCTAGAAGTTACTAGAGTAGTTAGTAGTTTGAACTCTGAAATAAAATTAAAATCAACTAATCAAACAAACGTGTTTCACTAGCGTTGTTGGTATACTGAGTGCTCACTGCTGTCTGGCGGCGCCACCTGTCTGGCAGTCACGTGTTTATGAGCTAAATCCACTATTTTTAATATTTGTTTTTTTTCACGTTTGCGCACAAGTTTGCGCAAGAATTGGCGCAAACGCAAATGCGCAACCGAAATCACACTTGCGCAATTACGCAATTTGCGTTTTGCGCAAGTATGCAAAGTCGTCTAGAAAGGATGGACGGAGCAACAAAAAATCACCTTTGTATCTCACAAATTTTCACTTCTGATAAAAATGTGCGGTTGTTCAAATATTGGTATCGCTGCTTTACGTTATTAGGTCTCTTCGTATAAGTTCTGGCCGAATGACGCACTTTCTCGTTGTGACTGTGAGATTCAAAAATATGTAAATAAAAAAATCACGCTATTTGGGCTCATATATAATATATATACACACACACACACACACACACACACATATATTATATATATACCTTACCTTATGAACCTTATGTTGTTTCGTGCGTTGGTCTCTCTTCACACGGAGGTCAAGTTGGTGGCCCCGCCTCTAGGTCTGGCTTGGTGGAGGAGCGAGTTGTTTTCTTGCGCTCTCCACCGTACATAGCCAGGAACGCCCGGCTCATCTGGTACCGTCCTGAGCCAGGCATCCAGTCTTCTCTTGAAGACTTCAACTTTGACCCCCGTTACGTTTCGAGGTCCTTTGGAAGCTAGATGAAAAGTCTTGGCCCCCTGACAACCAAGCTATTTTCCTTCAGAGTTGAGGAGGTCCCTTGTCGGGCCTTTAATTTGGGAACACTACACATTCTGCCTTTCCTATTTTCCAGTGTTGTTTGAATGGTAAGTGGGTTTAGTTTTAGGTTTGGTACCAGTTTTTCGATCATTTTCCATATGTAGATTATGGTGTACCTCTCTCTTCTTCTTTCCAGGGAGTACAGATTTAGTTTACGTAGTCTTTCCCTGTAGTTGAGTTCTTTGCAGCCATCAATCTTGGCTGTGAAATGCCTTTGCGTTTCTTCTAGTTTATTAGTTTCTTCCTTTTTATATGGGGACGTCAAAACTGAGCAGTATTCAAGTTTTGGTATAATCAGTGTTTTTAGCAGGGGAATCATTACTGTCCTGTCCCTTCTCTTGAGCGTTCTTAGTACCTGTCCGGCGACTTTTTTGCTTTATTATCGCTATCTGATTTTGTGTTTCGAATTTCGCATCATCTGTCATTATTATCCCGAGATCGATCGCTTTCGTGCTTCTCTGAATTTCCTGTCTATCTGGAGCATAATATGCAGTCTGTTTAAGTTCTTTTCTACCATATCTCAGGAGCTGAAATTTCTCGGTGTTAAATGACATGTTGTCTTCTGACCATTTGTATATTTTGTTCGTGTCCCTCTACAAGACCTCCACGTCATGTACATCGCTGATTTTTCTGCTGATTTTTGTATCGTCTGCAAAGGATGTTACTATACTGTTGCTGTTTACTCCGCTGTCTATGTTTGTTAGCATGATAATGAACAGGAGTGGGCCCAGTACTGTCCCTTGTGGTACTTAGCTGCGTACTTCCGATTCTGATGATGATATGCCTTGAATTTTGACGACATGCAGACGTTCTCTGAGGAAGTTGTAGATCCATTTTCCCACTTTGCCTGTTATTCCCATATATTTAATTTTATGTGCTATTATACCATGGTCACATTTGTCGAAAGCTTTAGCAAAATCTGTGTATATAACATCGTAGTTGTCATTGCCTTCCAATGCATCTAGGATATTGTTGTAGTGTTCTATTAGTTGTGATAGGCATGATCTACCTGACTGGAATCCGTGCTGATTTTCGTTGAATCTTTCCAGTGTCTCCAAGAAATCATAAATTTTCTCTCTAACTATTCTTTCAAATACTTTGGTGAGGTGGGACGTCAATGACACTGGTCTATAGTTCTTTGCTTGAGATCTGTCCCCTCCTTTATATATAGGGACAATGTTTGCTCGTTTCGAGATGCTCGTTTTTCCCCAGTGTCTAGGGATCTTCTCCATATCCAGTATAAAGGTGTAGCTATTTCATTTTTACAGTTTTTAATCGATAATGCGTTCCAATTGCCCGGACCTGCAGCTGAATGTGGTTTCAATTGTCCTATAGCTCTCACTACATCTTCTGGTGTAAAATCAAAGTCTGTTTTATACTCTCCTTGCAATTCCTCTTCAAAGAATGCATTTATGTCAGGTATCGCTTTGTCACTTTTTGGGGTACTGAAAACTGATTCATATTGAGCTCTCAATATATCAGATATTTCTTTTGGATCGTCGGTTAGTTCATTATTTCTCGTCCTTAAGGGCCCAATAGCGGCGCGCGTTTTTGTTTTCCTTTTTGCATAGCTATAGAAGTATTTTGGATTTTCCTTTATTGCTTCTACCGCTTTTTCCTCTTCCCTCTCTGTCTGGTCCTTAATCAAGGCTTGTATTTCCCTATCGATACCCTCCAGTTTTTCTTTTATTGCTTTCCTGTCATTATCTCCGCAGTTGCCTAACTTCGCCTCCACTCTCTTTCTTTTGCAGAAAAGTCTTTTCTTTTGCCTCTAGCCAGCTCTTCTTTCCTTTTGGCTGTGATTTCGGAGCATATTTTTCTAAAATTCTCAGCGTTTTTTCTTCCAAGGTTGTTAGCATTTCTTCAGTTGTGTTATTCTCGAAAATTGTTCTCCATTCTATTTGGGCCATGTGCGATCTGATTGCTTCCCAATTTATAGTCTTGGCGTTTAAGTTAAAGGCCCCGAATTTACTTCTTTCCTCAATGTGTGTATTGTCTTTTAATGCTGTCGTCATATTTGTTAATATCTCGATTAAGTTGTGGTCTGAGATAATGGTTGGAGTTATTTTTATATCAGCAATCAAGTTCGTGTTATTCGTGAATACCAGATCCAGGCAGTTATTTTTTCTGGTATTTTCTGTTATCTCCTGTGTCAGCATAAACTCATTTGTGAGAGCCATCAACATTTTTGCTTGCTCCTGGTCTTTTCTTGTGCCCCCCTTGTCCTGGTGAATATATATATTCCTATCCACCTTTTTGTATTTTATAAATGGGAAGTTAAAGTCTCCGCAGATCATTATATTGGGGGATGGAGGGTTTATGTCCTTTATTAGCTTTCTGACGTCATCAATGGCCTCCGAGAATTTTTCGGTTGGGGTGCTTGGAGGTCTATAGATGACTATTACCATCACGTTTAGTTTTTCTATTTTCACTGCTAGGAGTTCCACATAGCTGTTTGATTTACTTATTATCGTCTCTGTCATATGACCTTCCTGTACATATATAGCACAGCCACCTTTACGTCTCGTCGTTCTATCCGCTCTTAGTAAGTTGAAGCCCTCTATATTTATTACTTTCTTGTCAATACAATGTTCGCAGTTTTCACAATTTCCTTGGCAATCTTTAAGATGAGTTTCTGTGTGGCATGCGATGTCCGCCCTTGTTTCGCCCATAAATCCTTTCAGGTACGAAACCTTATTGAGTGATTGGTTTGGTCTTATTCCTTGAATATTAGCCAGGACAATTTTTATGTTCTCTGTTTTTCGTTGCCCCTTGCGCATTTCAAGTTCGTTTTCCTTCGATATCGCTTGATTCGTTGTCCTATGATCCTCCGAGAGAGATCCGTTTCCTCCTACTTGTACTGGTAGCTTCTTGCCTGGTAGCGGTTTGGCTCGTGGGTTTCCAGCTGTGTCGACTGCATGTGGTTGACATATAAATATATATATATATATATATTAGGGTGGTTCATAACTATATAGGGGAATTTTTTTTTTATATTTCCTAGCTCCCACCACTGAAGTTGTGAGGTTCTGTGAGAAAATGTTGGAGGTAAATTTTCGTTTCGATCAGTTCATATTTAGGGGTCGCTCACGAGTTTCAAAATTTATCCTTCTATCACTGTAATAGTTATTATATGGTATGCACTACAGCTCCACCGCCTCTGGGTCCCCCTCATCCACGAGCTGATGGATGAGTACTATCCCTTCTACGACGAGGGTGTCATGGTTGTCAACCACTCATTGTCGCCCAGTCAAAGAGCTTTTTCTGGCATCCGGAAACTTCCGGTGATGCTCCGACACTACTTGCAGAAGATACTGCAGCTGCTCCTCGTCTTTGGTGTGGCGGTCGCTGTACTGTTGGACGAGGGCCACAGCTCGCTCGGCGTGGTCATTCACCACCCTGAGGTTTTCTACAACCCCAAGCGCCGCCTGAAACTCCTCCACTTTTTCCCATTCATCCGGATCTTTCTTCAAAAAACCTGCAGACAATTGCAGTCATTCGAAGAACCTCATCGAATTCTTCGTCACAAGATTCTCCAAAGACGAACTGAGAAGCGGGTTAACACGCTTTTGAATCTGCTCTCCACCCTCTTTCTTGTATAAGGCTGTGACCATCCGACGTTTCGTTGCAGATGGAACATCGGCATCGAAGAAGGCCAATGGAATCATTTCCTCAGAGAGGTACCAAAGCTGTCCTGCCAGCTTCTGACTGGCTGTTTCGGAGATCTTCTGCTGTGGATATGATCTCAATGATTCCAAGAGGCATAGGTCCTGCGCTGGAGCGGAAGCGGCCATCGGAGCAGTGAACCATGCCTTCAGGTAGACTGTCACAGCGAAGATGCTCATGTCTTGCAAGCATGTTTTCTCTTTCGGTGTGAGATGTTGCAATTGCTCCCGGAACATCCACATCTTGATAGAATACAGGACCTTGCACATCCAGCGAGCGTGATGCATCGCACCTGGGCGCTTGAATGGAATCGGCGATTCAAGATTTCCACCAAGGAAGACAATGGCGAGTTCCAAAAATTCCTTGTAATCGTCTGGGTACGTTTCGCTCTGGATTTGGTCTTTGGCGAACTTCAGAAGTTCTTCTCTGACTGGTAATAGGGATGGACCAACAGTGGGGTCGTCGACACCTGTTTGGAACTTGCTTTTCTGGATGTAGTTCCACTGTTGCTGGAATCTCTTGAATAACATAACTTTAGGACCAGAAATTGCGTCATGACACGCCGTGAACGCGGCGGCGACAACTAGCTCCATGATATGATGCCTGCATGCAAAGTAGAGCAGTTCTTTCTCCAACTTCTGCTCTAGGAGCAAACAACATCCTGAGTGACGGCCAGTGTTAGCAGCGGCAGTGTCGAAACATCCCCACCACTCTTTCACTTAGTCCCCAAAGTTGCAAGAGATCGAACACCGCTTGTGCCTGCTGTTGCCCACTTCCCGAAGCTATTTTTGGCAGTCCCAAGAGCTGGAAGTTGCCGTCTGAGGACACTAAGATGGGAAAACGGTCCACCTGCTCTCTGTTGGTAAGTTCTAGCAGAAGCTTTCCGTCCCAGTGCACCACCACTAGTCCGGAATGGAATCCTTCTTGGACCGATTCAGCCTGCTGCTTGCGGTGATGCTCTCGGCTGCGCTTCACAGAGGATCGGCTGAGAGTCATTTCCTCGAAGTTTTGGCCAAGGCTGCGAACTGTTTCCGATACAATGTAAAGCGCCATCCGGTCACTCACCCCCGTCCTCTCTAAGGCTGAAGATAATTCCGAGTTGAAAATATTCTTGGTCTGGCGTGTTCTTTTTTGGGGGGGGAGAAGGAGAACCTCCAGTGGCTCCCTCAAGAAACTCGTCATCGGCAGAGCTTTGCTCTTCGACTGCTTTCCACTTTCGGATGTCTTTCTTTGCTTTTCGCTTTGCAACCTTCTGCTCCTTCTCCGCCAATATTTTGTCGACGGAGCCCATTGTGCCACGCCGACCGGTCTCTCTTTGAGCGAGAAGGAAGTCACGATCTTCTTGAAACTGGATCATCTGGGCAACGTTTCCATGTGCAATGTCCAACAAATTGTTCAGCTTGCTTTTGAAAGACGTCTCGTTTTGGACTTGTTTTGGATTTCTCCTTCCCTTGTTCTTTTTCAAAGTCTGGCACTCTTTGAACAAGACCAAAAGCTTCTCCCAACAGTGGTCCTTCGGCGTGTTGGTATGCGGGCTCTTTCCAAAATGAGAAAACTTCGTCCAGCACTTTTTCGGCTCTTTGTTTTTTTGCAATCATGGCTAGTACTAGTTATAATACTCTTTGTAAAACAGATACTGTATATGGCTTGTTGGTCTAACTTTACCAAAAATATTGGGCCATAAACTTCCTTCTCAGCAGCAAGTTTTGGCACATTTTTTACCATCATTCAGAGATGAAGCTCCCTTTGAAAGATAGTGCTAAGAACACTTTGATCAATGTTATGGGTTTCTGGAAGAAAGCCAGTATTCCAACTGCGCACGAACATGATCTTATTAAGCTGTTGTTCAAACTAAATTCTGAATGGAAAGCATGACAAAAAAGTAAGTCCCGTCGATCTCAAAAGCAAATTTCCTATGAAACACACTTCACATCACGACTCAATGAACTATTTGACATTGCACACGGGAATGCTCTGTCTCTGATGAAAATAGAAGATAAGAAATTTATTATTGCTCAGCGCAGTGGAAGGAAAGGTCACATAGCTGGCATTGATAAAGTGACAAAAATCAAGGAAAGAAATAAGATAACTAGAGAACAAAATTTTATTAGCCGCAAGAAAAAACATGGAAAAGAAATACAACTAAGCAAAGTTGCAACAATAGATTCAAGTGACAGTAGTGATAAGAAGTCGATCCATTCGGAAAATAGTACATCTCAAAAATTAAAAAAATTTTCTCAGGGTGACACCCCAACCACAATTGAAGAAAGCAAGACCTCAAAACATAATGACTCTCGAATTAGCGCAAGCTCTAGACCGTACAAAGACCAGCAACCGAGCAGCAGCTGATATCGTTGCTGTTACGGCAAAATAAGCTTAGGATATGATGTAGAGTCACTATCGATCAATAAAGATTCTACTCGCACTGAAAGGATGAAAATTAGTAAAGAAACTTCAGCTAATATCATTGAACACTTTGCTCCAGAACCCCCCCCCCCCCCCTAGTAGTTCACTGGGATGGGAAAATGGGTCTAGGACAACTGGCCGCGGCCAACTAGCCGCAGCCCAACTCACCACGGCCAACTCGCCGTAGCCAACTGGCCGCAGATATAGGGAATAAGACAACTCGCCGCGGCCAACTCGCCGTGATATAGAAAAATTATTTTTTTTTATGAAAATTGTGTAATAAAACAAGTGTGTTAAAATTGCTTTATGAAAGTACTTTATTGGAGTAAAAAAAATAAAATAAGGATAAAAATGCAAATATCTATGAAAAGTTATGGGCAATTCCCCTAAGGTATTCAACAAAATTTCGACTGTCAAATTTACTGACAATTGATTTTATCCTTGCATCTGCTTCTCTGAATTTTTTTAACTTGACTGGAGGATTTTGCCCTGCAATCAGCTGCTCGTAATATAGATCTCTTCCTCGTTGAACTTTTTCAAACCATCAATAAATTTCCAAATCGTAGGATGTTGCATTCCAAGTTCATTTTGCAGTCTTCGGTGCGCAGCTTCTGCGTGATTGTTAGTCCTGTCTTCGTCATTCAAGCAGCGTTGATAAACATTCCACATTTCCTGTGGAAATACACACGCATATATACATATATATACACATATATTTATATATATACTAGCGGAGCGACCCGGCGTTGCCGGTGGATGTTGAACGCTATATATATATATGTGTGTGTGTACACACAGTATATGCCCGGTTAGGTCAACTGAATGCCCGATTAGATTAATTGAATACCTGGGTACGTTAATTGAATGCCCGATTAGGTTAATTGTACGTCCTTGACGATTGGTTATGTTGAGTCGTGATATTTTCGTTAAAGCTAACGAAAATATCACGACCTAACCTAACCAATCGTCAAGGGCGTACGGTTGACCTAACCGGGCATTCAACACCCAGGTGCACAGCCTCTAAAATTATATTTAGAATAAAAAATTTAAAATTATAAAATTATAAATTATAAAATCTGGCCACCGAGGCCAGTTGGCTACGGCGAGTTGGCCGTGGTGAGTTGGGCTACGGCTAGTTGGCCGCGGCCAGTTGTCCCATTCCCTGGGAAAAATGCTACCTGATATCACAGGAAAAAAGTCTGTCGGTCGTTTGCCTGTGGTAGTGACTGGTAAAGATGTCGGCAAGCTTCTTGCAGTCCCTAAACTTATCTCCGAAAGTGCAAAAGCAATTGCAAAGGCTGTTGTTGAAACTGTAAAAGAATGGAATTTAACCAACCAGATCAAAGCTATGTCGTTTGATACCACGGCAAGTGATCCTGATTGAACAAATGTTGGACAAGTGTTGGACATTAAACAAATGTTGTCCTAATTGAACAAATGTTGGAAAAAAATCTTCTGCACCTAACTTGTCGTCATCAAATCCATGAGATTATAGTTGGAAATGTATTTGGCGTCCTTTTTGGTCCCTCATCAGGACTTGATATTGCTTTATTTAAGCGATTACAGCTAGAATGGAGTAACATTGATAAGAATAAGCTTGAACCAGTGATTGGTGATAAAGAAGCGACCTTAGACATATCTGAATAGAAGGAAATAATTCTGTAAAACTAACCTAGAAGAACGTCAACCAAGAGATGATTACCGAGAAACCTTAGATCTAACATTGTTGTTTCTGGGAGAAGTACCCCCCACGAGGAAGAAGACTGATGCAACCAGGTGCACGTTGGCTAGCAAACGTAATTTATCCTATAAAGATTTATCTCCTCTGTTCACAGGTTCGTCTAACATCAAGAGAAATATCATCTTTAAGAAGATTCAATTTATTCACTACAAAGATTTATGTAAAAGCATAGTTCCAATGCCCCCAAGCAACTTTAGCTCCTGCAAATGATCTTGAGCTCCTCCAGCAATTAAAAACTTACCCAGACACTGTCGTCTACAAATCTGCAGGCAAGGCATTCGGTACTCATTTGTGGTATTTAAGTAAACGTCTGATTGGTCTCTCTTTCTTTGATGATCGTGTACCTTTAGAAATGAAGAAATTGATGGTTGCAGCTCTAAAAAATGAAGGAGATAAATGCCATCCAAATAGAATTTGTCCAACGATTGCTGAAGGAAAAGATCCGTCATCATTTGTCACAGCAAACTCTCGACAACTGTTCTCAATTTTAGGGTTGGAAGATGAATTTCTAACTTCTGTAGATCCAGCTCAATGGGAACAGATTCCAGATTATCAAAACGCTTCCAAGATTCTTAAAAGCATGAAGGTTGTCAATGATATAGCAGAAAGGGGAGTAGCATTGATAAAGGACTTTAACGCCTCTGTAACGAGAAATGAAGAACAGACAGTTTTTGCTTCAGGTCGTTAAGGAACATCGTAAAACATTCCAGATGTAAAAAAGAAAACATTAGTTGAAGGTCTCCAAAGTTCAACTAGGCGACAATGAGTTGTTAGCACCAACGAAACCCCCTCCATTGAGAGTATAATACTCACCCTCATGGGTGAGGGGGACCTGGAGCTGAACTCAAAAAAGACTAAGCTAAAGTCTTCTGGACTCTTGCGGCACCTCTAAAACATTTCCGATTTGTATACAAATTGGTATTCTGAGTTTTTTAGGGAATAAGAACAATATTATGGGTTCCGAACTTAACTTTTTGAAGAATATATTATACAGCCACCCTAATATATATATATATATGCATATAACTGCAATGACCGCGCAGTATATAAATGAATAGAAACGACATAAGTGTTAAGGAACGTCTCTGCACACGAGGAGGAGAGATAACGAACAATGAAAAATGAGGCGAACCGCCCAGGAATCGAACCCAGGGCCTTCCAATTGCCGGTCGGACGCTCTACCATTATGCTACGGACCTCACTCAATCACAAATCGAAATTCTCCCACATAGGGCAGAAACCAATGCCTGAGAGGGCACCCTCGCAAATCGTGAATATGCGCATATAACTGCAATGACCGCGCAGTATATAAATGAATAGAAACGACATAAGTGTTAAGGAACGTCTCTGCACACGAGGAGGAGAGATAACGAACAATGAAAAATGAGGCGAACCGCCCAGGAATCGAACCCAGGGCCTTCCAATTGCCGTCGGACGCTCTACCATTATGCTACGTACCTCACTCAATCACAAATCGAAATTCTCCACATAGGGCAGAAACCAATGCCCTGAGAGGGCACCCTCGCAAATCGTGAATATGCGCATATAACTGCAATGACCGCGCAGTTATATGCGCATATTCACGATTTGCGAGGGTGCCCTCTCAGGGCATTGGTTTCTGCCCTATGTGGGAGAATTTCGATTTGTGATTGAGTGAGGTCCGTAGCATAATGGTAGAGCGTCCCGGGCAATTGGAAGGCCCTGGGTTCGATTCCTGGGCGGTTCGCCTCATTTTTCATTGTTCGTTATCTCTCCTCCTCGTGTGCAGAGACGTTCCTTAACACTTATGTCGTTTCTATTCATTTATATACTGCGCGGTCATTGCAGTTATATGCGCATATTCACGATTTGCGAGGGTGCCCTCTCAGGGCATTGGTTTCTGCCCTATGTGGGAGAATTTCGATTTGTGATTGAGTGAGGTCCGTAGCATAATGGTAGAGCGTCCGACCGGCAATTGGAAGGCCCTGGGTTCGATTCCTGGGCGGTTCGCCTCATTTTTCATTGTTCGTTATCTCTCCTCCTCGTGTGCAGAGACGTTCCTTAACACTTATGTCGTTTCTATTCATATATATATTATATATAAAGAAAATCTTATCAAGACTTAACCTAGCCATCCGTCAGGAGCGTACAGTTGATCTAACCGTGCATTCATTTAACCCAGCATTCAATAATTTTCCATAAGTTTAACGAAAATATTAAAATCTCGTTAACACATTAAGCAGGCTTACGTTGTCCATTTACTTTAAATAAATTATTATGTTACGTATATAACGATGCGTTGTAATAATAATGATAATAGCAATAATTCAGGTACATGAGGTCATTTCAGAACATAAATTTACAATGTACACTGAGAATCAACCAACCCACAGTTCATTACACACACACACACACACACACACACATGTGAAGAGAGACCAGCACACGGAACATCAACGAGGTTAATGTCCCCGCCTTCACTTCTCCCCCATCTCTGTCTGTCTGTATATATAGATATTAGTGATGTAGCGGATGTCATTTTTTCACATCCGCGGATGCGGATGCGGATGAGGATGTTTGATTTCAACATCCGCGGATGCGGATGCGGATGCGGATGTCTACATTTTCGTTATTTTTTAGGATATATTCGAGATTTGTTGTGTTTAACGTATATAATAAGTTATTATATAGAGAGAGCTGTAGCTATAGTAGTATAATTGATTAATTGTACAATAATTGCTGTACTTTTCTCTGAACATATAAAATAATATGAAGCATCTAACTAATATAGAAATCAATTAGTGAATTCGTCTGCAAATAAATTCGTTATATTTTGTTGAGTTTCAGCCACAATTAGAAACCATAATTGTGTTACCAGGATGCGGGACGTGAACCCAACTCAAATGCACCCCACCGACCTCTTTCCCCAACCTCCACCCTTATAGAAAGAGATCTTTAATTAGCTGATAACTATTTATATAAAGTTTAAAGTTTTATTAGGCATATTATAAATGAGTAATTAAAATAAAGTAAACTAAGATGTTCATCGTTTAATATTCAAACTTAATTATAGGAAGGTTATGCTTAAGGAACATTAATTTTTCTGCCTTTTCTGCTGCCAGTCTGTTTCTCTTTTCATCATATATTAATCCAGCACTGCTAAAAATCTCTCGCTTGGTACGTTTGTTGGAGGACAGGCTAAATGTTTCCTTGCAAGTTTACTCAAGTATGGATAGATATTCTGCGTATTTTTCCACCAACTAATAGGATTGTCACATGCAGCCAGGCGTTTTTCTTGGTGATAGCTCTCGATCATTTTTACTACATCTTTGACATCGCGTAGGTCTCGTCATTGCTGCTTGACTCAAGAAACTGAGAGACAGATTCTGTGATAGATTTGCTTGTTGAAGGTGTTGGTTCTGTCACTGAAACTTTTATTCTTTTGGTGGGTGGCGAAGCGACAGATTCAAGAGATTGAAGCTCTTCAACTGCTTTGCCAAGTGATGATTTAACTCGTTCTAATGTACTAGGTGAAAATAACTTAGCTTTGTAACGTGGATCTAGGTAGGTTGCAAGAGAGTAACTTCATACAAGAACAGCCTCTCGTCTTGTCGCTTGCATCACTTTTGCGCACAATGAACTAGTTCTATTAATATAGTAGAATTTGATAATTTCCGCTTATTAATGACGTTTTATCTCAACGGTCCACATCCGCACGACATCCGCAGTCCAAAGTGCGGATGCGGGTGCGGATGCGGATGCGAGAAAATGTGCGGATGTTCCGCGGATGCGGATGCGGATGCGGATGTGAACTACATCACTAATAGATATATACCGGAAATATTACCATTATTAATTCGAGGTAGTGGTAATACTGCATCTGCCATAGCCCCTACAAACGGAACAATTTCCAGCTCAGGTCGACTGCTCCGATATAGTCTGATTTGAATACCCCAATTTTAGGTTATGCAGAATAAACAATTCAGACGGAAACAAATCCACGGGTACCCGTGATACTAACGTATATCTTTTTTACGCAACAATTAACATAAAAATGCTCTCTCTTCCTCCTTCCTCCCCTATCTCTCTCTCTCCCTTTCTCTCATATATATATATATATATATATGAAATATTACCATTATTAAGTCGAGGTAGTGGTAATACTGCTCTAGCCATACCCCAAACAAACGAACAATTTCTAGGTCAGGTCTACAGCTCTGATATATTTTGATTTTGAATACCCCGATTTTAGGTTATGCAGAATGAACAATTTGGGCGGAAACAAATTTCTGGGTACCCGTGATACTAACGTACAGTGCTTACAATAAGTCTCGCGCCTCTGTCTCGTCCCAAGATAGTCTGTTAGGTATAAAATGGACGGTCCTTATGGCAGCGGAGGTGTGTTCGGATTGGTGCACATAATTGCTCTAACCCCATCAATGACGTCCACATTATCATTGTGTCGATCACTCTATCTATTTATATATAGAGACATACTGTATATAGATATATATAGAGTATGCAGGGGATAACGTGTCTCAGTCCCAGCTATGGTATTGTCTTACAATTAACAGTCCCAAGTGCAAGTTACGTTAACACCTCCACATAAATTACCCTCGACTAAAATAACATACGTGAAGCCTTTACCCACAAACCATTTAAAGGTGTGATTTAAAAGCTCTCTGGGTGTGTGTCTCTCTGTGTGTGTCTCTCTCTCTGTCTCTCTCTGTCTCTGTCTCTCTCTGTCTCTCTCTCTGTCTCTCTCTGTCTCTGACACCAAGCTTGGGGCCAATGTTGGGACGCCCGAAGCGATCGAGGAACTGCGTGCGGACCTAGGTAGGATAGGAGAGTGGTCCGAAAAATGGCAAATGCCGTTTAACTTGGGTAAATGCAAAGTGATGCACATTGGCTACGCCAATCCCAAGTCGGACTACTCGATGTTGGGTAGTAATATCGAGGTGACTGATTTAGAAAAGGACTTGGGTGTGCTAATTAGCAGCGACCTTAAGTTTACGAAACAGTGTGTAGAGGTGGAAAAGAAAGCCCAGAAACTATTGGGTTATATCAGGAGGCAATTTCAGTTTCGGAACAAGGAGATTGTGCTCTCACTGTACAATTCCCTTGTTCGGCCGCACCTGGAGTATGCTGTGCAGTTCTGGTCGCCCACCCTCAGGAAAGATATTGAGAGGCTGGAGCGAGTGCAGGCGAGGGCCATAAAGTTAATCCCTTCCGTTAGGCATATGGGCTACAATCGACGGTTACACGCCCTGAACTTGTTTTCGCTTGAAACTCGGAGGCTGCGCGGTCAACTGATCGAGGTTTTCAAGCTCTTACGAGGGTTCAACGATGTCGATTTTAGAAGTATGTTTAGTTTAAATGATAACCCAACTCGCAACAATGGTTGGAAGTTGGATTTGAAGCGGTTTAGGACTAGTGTGTGTGGGAATTACTTTACGTATAAGATCTGTGACACATGGAACAGGTTACCTTCGGAAGTTGTGAACAGTTCCTCTGTGGATCAGTTCAAGAAAAGGTAGACCAAATCTTGCACACTATTTGAGTGTGTACAAAATTTTCCCTGGCACCCGTTGCCACTGGTACCTCCTCGGTATGGGCCGCAAGGCCTTTTGGTACTTCTTTTCCTTGTAACTTCTGTAACTCTCTCTCTGTCTGTCTGTCTGTCTGTCTGTCTCCCCGTGGTGAGTTCTGGGTGATTTGCAGTTCATACTCAGATCAGCGAGACGCTGCGTTCTTTGCTAGAAAGACTAGTTAGTGTAGGCGTTTCCTTGCGTTTTAGTAGATTTCTATCTGGTAGCGTCATCGTTACACAGACGGAGGTAGACATGCGAAATATGTATATATTTAAGTAGGTTCAGCTCACGATATGGCGAAAGCAGTTCCATCTGTTGGCGTTACGCTACACAGATACATATTAACAAATTTTTGAAACAATGAGCGCTATGCTTTGGTTGATGAAGTTTTAGGCGTCGTAAAATACAAGGGGTAAAGGTAGGGCCCGCTTCGTAGGGCCGGTGGGATGGGCGCGTTGTGATTGAAAACTGGCTGAAGAATAGGCGGCAGAGGGTTGTAATTAAAGGGGTTAGTTCGGGTTGGGCCTCGGTCACTAGTGGGGTTACTCAGGGTTCCGTTTTGGGGGCCACTGTTGTTTATCATTTACATAAATGATATCGACGGTGGCAGCTTCAGTCGGATCGCCAAATTCGCTGATGACACCAAACTTGGGGCCAATGTTGGGACCCCCGAAGCGATCGAGGAACTGCGTGCGGACCTAGGTAGGATAGGAGAGTGGTCCGAAAAGTGGCAAATGCCGTTTAACTTGGGTAAATGCAAAGTGATGCACATTGGCTATGCCAATCCCAAGTCGGACTACTCAATGTTGGGGAGTAATATCGAGGCGACTGATTTGGAAAAGGACGGGTGTGCTAATTAGCAGCGACCTTAAGTTTACCAAACAGTGCGTAGAGGTTGAAAAGAAAGCCCAGAAGCTGTTAGGTTATATCAGGAGGCAATTTCAGTTTCGGAACAAGGAGATTGTGCTCTCTCTGTACAATTCCCTGGTTCGGCCGCACCTTGAATATGTTGTGCAGTTTTGGTCGTCCACCCTCAGGAAAGATATTGAGAGGCTGGAGCGAGTGCAGGCGAGGGCCATAAAGTTAATCCCTTCCGTTAGGCATTTGGGCTACAATCGACGGTTACGCGCCCTGAACTTGTTTTCGCTGGAAACTCGGAGGCTGCGCAGTCAACTGATCGAGGTTTTGAAGCTCTTACGCGGGTTCAACGATGTCAATTTTAGGAGCATGTTTAGTTTAAATGATAACCCAACTCGCAACAATGGTTGGAAGTTGGATTTGAAGAGGTTTAGGACTAGTATGTGTGGGAATTACTTTACGTTTAAGATCTGTGACACGTGGAACAGGTTACCTTCAGAAGTTGTGAACAGTTCCTCTGTGGATCATTTTAAGAAAAGGTTAGACCAAATCTTGCACACTATTTGAGGGTGTAAAAATTTTTCCCTGGCACTCGTTGCCATTGGTACCTCCTCGGTATGGGCCGCAAGGCCTTTTGAGGTACTTCTTTTCCTTGTAACTCCTTGTAACTCTCTCTCTCTCTCTCTCTCTGATCACACAGCATGGCAATGTATCCATATAACGTTAATAATAACCGAAACTCGAGAAAATATATACTCTGCCTTCCGCTCTATCCCAAATCCTTTTCTCTTAGTAACCTCTTTATACAAACTAATCTATCATATTTTACGACTTTTTAACTCTGGTAGGATTCAATTCCATTCCTATAGTGTAAGATACTTAAATTCATGTGTGTATTATGCCATATGATGTGCGTAATAAATAATCATTTTTAAGTAGTTGGAGCGTTCAAGGTCATCTGTAGTAATCTATAGACTACCCCCTCAAGCCCACTCTCAACACTTAGATTCCCCTAAGACACAGGCGTCTTCAAGTAACATGAATGCGTAGAGATCTAAGGTGGTACGCAGTGGCGGCTCGTGACTAAAAATTCTAGGGGTGCTGTCTCTAAGAATGGGTTGAAATAATTACTGAAATAAAAGGATGAGCATTGAGCAATGAATAAAAGTTTCAAAAGTTATTGAAAAAGTTATTCAGTGAGCTCATCCTTATATTGTTCTTGATTATTTCAATTGTAAATAAAAAATTTAGGGGTGCTGCAGTTCCGCAGTGCCTACCGACGAGCCGCCACTGGGTGTTAGATTCCATATTATATAATTTATGTGCTAGGTTTAAGAACGCTGGCATTGAAGGATGGAAGGAAGGGACAGTAAAAGCGATAATAGGTTCAATGAAGGAAGTGGAATGAGGATGGAGGTAAGCGTTGCTATGTTGAAGGAAACGAGGTTGGGTGGGGAATTACGAAGGGAGGAGGAAAGGGAGCCAGAGATTTTAATCTAATTCTGCCACCACGTTCTCCTGATATGAATCCGATTGAAAACCTTTGGGCAATAATGATTAACGAATGGGAGCAACGCAATGAAAGAACATTTGAAGCACTTTTAGCTCACACGAGGAATAGTTGGGAGAGCTTACGTCGAACACCAAACATTCCCTACGGGTCTACAATCTGGCCTCTTCTATGCAGCAACGATTGCAAGAAATTATTGATGCCGAAGGAAGCTATACGAAATACTGATGTTAAAGCCATGACGTAAATGTGTATCGAATATATATTTATGTTAATATAGAATTTTATTATATTTTTATGTTTGACATCTATAAAAGTATATATTGTGACCATGAAAGAATTTTACTTATCCTTAGTTAGAATCTTTTCTTGCAATGTCTACGCTCGTGGAGATGATAATATATGCATTGTTGAAACAAACTATGAGAAGGTAATAGTTTCAGGAAAAAAATAAAAACTGGCAACATCGAGGCCATCATCACATGTTTATGGGAATTGTCATATGATATGCTACCAATAAACTCTTATATACTACTATATACAGTATACTATATTACGTAATAATTACGATGAACAAATCAAATGCAAATTTCTCTGATTCACGGCCCACCAGTCTTGCTTTAGACTAATAACTTTCATAAGATGGAATAGGTTACCACTTAAAACAATGGATAAACTATCTATTAGTGAGACGACCGTGACTTCCTCGAAATGCGAGCGCGTGAGAGGTTCACTGAGGAATTTGATCATTAGATTCTTAACGTAGGATATGTATCACAAACAACAATATTGACAACAATTCCCAACAATTACTTAATATCAATCATTGCATTTGAGCAAATAATTTAGACCTGCGTCAAAATAACTTAGGTATCATGCCATGATTTGGGATATTTGCGGAATTAGTCATTCTCTATAGTCTACAGTATATATTGAGACGGTATAATGTAATGCCCAGCTAATATTATGATGACTAGTATTGCTCCATAACCATCCCAACATCCCGAAACTTGGTCATTCTGCTTCTTAATCATTTGTATTTTAAACACTAAAATGTAGCAGAAGTGACGTAATAATGGACGTCATTGATGGGGTTAGAGAAATTATGTGCACCAATCCGAACACACCTCCGCTGCCATAAGGACCGCCCATTTTATACCTAACAGACTAGCTCGGGACGAGACAGAGGCGCGAGACTTATTGTAAGCACAGTACATCTTTTTTATGCAACAATTAACAAAAAAATGCTCTCTCTTCCTCCCTCCTCCCCCTCCTCTCTCTCCCTTTCTCTCATATACTCAGTGATGGGCAGTATCTAGATACGATACGTATCGATCGATACTTTTGTATCGGTATCGGTATTGCTTTAGCTACTTGACAAAAGTATCGATTTATCGGTATCGCTAAGGTCAATTTTCTTAAATGTATCGAAAAAAATCGATACTTCGATACATTAATAAGAATTTTTAAATATTTAAATAGATGTTATAATATGACACTACTAAGTTATATTTATGAATATACATAAATAATAATATTATTAAATATTTATTTTATTTAATGACAGTACTACTCTACTGGTCACGTCACATAGTACGGCGCAACTTTTAAACACGTTTGTACTTGTGTTATTGAGATTAATTAACCATAATATAGAAACGTTCATAATATAGAAACGCTCATATAATGAGCTTGATTTTCTCCAGGAATACCTAATCGTGCTACAACCCATTGCAACAGCACTTGATAGGTTGCAGTCCGACAAAGAATGTTTTTACGGTTGCCTGCTTCCGACATTGTTAGCTGTAGAGAAGAAGCTAGAGCGTTTGAATTCGGAGGCATTGCGTCATTGTCAGCCACTTCTCAATGCAGTCACAGTAGGGTTCACTAAGCGGTTTGAAAAGTTTCTGTGCCTTGATGCGTCGCATGAGTGTAAAGCAGCAATACTGGCATCGTCTTCAAATCCTCTGTTCAAGTTAAAGTGGATGACAATAAAAAGCAAATTTAATACTAACATTGTCAAAAAGAGGGTTCAAGAAATGTTGGTTAATGCTGTTAAGAGCCTCAGCGAGCAGACCCCCCAGCAACAACTAAGTGATGCTGCATCTGACGGAAGTGCAGATGATTTCTTCTGTTATGAGTCTGCTTCCACTAATGTCTCTGCAACCCAAGATTCCACTGAGATGGAAGTTTTACAGTATCTGGGTGACGGAAGTCATTCTCTCCAATCTCTGAGGCAGTACCCAGGAATTCTACGGGTCTTCCTGAAGTACAACACACCACTACCATCCTCTGCTCCTGTAGAACGGTTGTCTAGTTTGGCTGGTCACATTCACGCTCCAAAAAGGAATAGACTGTCTGACCAGATGTTTAGCCAGCTGGTATTTTTGAAGGGTAATAGTAATTACTTTTAATTGTTAGTGTAATATTTTCAGTCATTCATGTATCCTACAAAATTAAAACATACTTTCATTAAATAAAGCAATTGTTTTTATTTACATCTATAAAACCCATTAAAATGTCGTTGATTTTACTTACAGTGCGTACAAATTACTAGTATAAACAATAATATCTAATACCTACATATTAAATGAATAATTATAAAAATGTACCGGCGATGCATGTATCGGTATCGGTATCGCTTAAGACATCTAGAAAGTATCGGCGTATCGGTATCGCCTTAGACGTTCTTCATGTATCGATGTATCGGTATCGCTTTAGCGATTTTCATGTATCGATGCCCATCACTGCATATACTGTATATATATATATATACATGGGCGTAGGAGGCAGGGGGGTCTGGGGGGGTCATGGACCCCCCCATTCAACCTTTGTGTCGAGTCCATTTTGTCTCACTTTGTTGGGTCCATCACATGTGAAATGAGAAAAAAATTGAAAAGTGAGGAAAACAGGGTTAGAAGGCAAAACTGTGAACTGAAATTATTTTACAAATTAATTTTATTTGACCATTTGTATGGTTGTATGCACCTGTACAGTTGTCTTGTCTTGTATGTATCTGATTTTAAATACATAAAACTGAAGAGTAATTTACATGATAGCATCATTATAATTTATATTACTGTATTTTTCTCATACTTCATGAAAAACTAGAGTTTTGTTGCATAGCTTCCATTATCGCTTTTACTTTTCCATTCAACTTAAATAATCTTCCTTATTTTTTATTTCAGATTTACTTTTATGGCTTTTAGTTGGAAAATAAAGTGTCTCAAAAAATTAATTTACGAAAAACGACAACATAGCAGCAGGTTTACTTACTACGACAGTGTCGTAGTACGTAAATCTAGATAATTGTATTCATATCAAATGGTAGTATTAGATGATTAGATCCATTGAAGCTATTGTTCGCTTTGCATTAAATTAGATATAAGAAGTGTTTATTTTTGTTTTAATCTTAATTTTGTATTGTAGACTTAAGCTTAGCACGAGTTAACGTTAAGTAATATTGTTTACCTAGCATGATACACAACAAATAATAATAAATACATGATATAACAATATTAAGGTTTATGTAACCCTAAATTAACAGTTATAAAAACCCAGATTTGTCTTCCTACAAATACTACTACCAAAAAGTGGAAGTATACATTTTTAACACTCCAAAGTCCACACTCCCCTTGCACTATACTAGAAAAATTCTTCCAGACGCTAATGTGTTAGCTCAATAATTTTTTTTTAGGTTATGGAAATGTCGGTCTGAAGCTCTGAGCAACATCTTTCTTGTCGGGTCCAAACACCTGCACCCCCAAGAGACTACTTATCCCGTACGCCAATGTGTATATATATATATATATATATATATGAGAGAGAGAGAGAGAGAGAGAGAGAGACGGGGGATGGAGGAAGAGAGAGCATTTTTATGTTAATTGTTGCGTATAAAAGATGTAAGTATCACGGGTACCCAGGGATTTGTTTCAGGCCGAATTGTTCATTCTGCATATATATATATATATATATATATATATATGCTGCAAACCCACAAGGAAAAAGAAAAACGATTCCAAGGCCTTTCGTGTATTCAAAGCTACACCTCGTCAGGGAATGAAGTTAAAAGGCCAAACCGGTAAAACGTTAGATATTAAGGTAAAACAGCATAAATATGCTTGTAGAACAGCTAGTACTTCCAATGCTTTATTTAACCATATGTATAGATGTAACCATAGCATCAAGTGGGATAGTTCTAAAGCGCTTGTTAAAAACAGAGATATAATAGAACGAAATATTCTAGAATGTGCATTTATTCATTTTAAAAACAATTTCAATAACAGCTCGGGGACTTATAAAATTGACGATATCATGTTAAAATTTCTTTTGCCTCTCATTAACCCTTGTTAAGTATGTGCTAATTGTTTTGTTTTTCCTGTACGTTGTATATATATATGGGCTTCTCGCCTTTTAACTTCATTCCCTGACGAGGTGTAGCTTTGAATACACGAAAGGCCTTGGAATCGTTTTTCTTTTTCCTTGTGGGTTTGCAGCATTCATTCATTTCACGTGTTTTAGTGTGAAATTCATCCCATATATATATATATATAAAATTTAGTGGTGGACCGGATATCCGCATCATTTTTAACATCCGCATCCACATCCGCACTTCTGACTGCGGATGTTATGCGGATATTACCTCTAATAAATTATGCAATTTACAATTAAATTAGCTTATAAAGTAGCTTATAAGGCCCAGTCATGCACATTTCATGTAAAGTATTAATTACTAATGAACAAACAAATATATAAACCTCAAAATATAAATACCTAGTAATACAGAAAATTGAATGAAACTTGTTTCATTGAATTTTCTGTGGCTGAAACTCTTGAGAAAGTTATTATTTTTATCATAATGAAAACATTAATATTAATTTTAATTCTTATGCATTGCCTGCCATAATAGTAATAATCACGAAATTTGAAAAATTATGTCAAATATTCATAATTCTATATTATATTGATAGATTAACTAAATATCCGCATCCGCGGATATTGAAATTAAAGATCCGCATCCGCAGATGTTGAAAACCTGACATCTGGCCCACCTCTATATATATATATATATATATATATATGATGCAAACTCACAAGGAAAAAAAAAATATTCCAAGGCTTTTGTGTATTCAGAAGTACACTTCGTCAGGGAATGGGGGAAGGTGAGATGACAAAAATATATACAACGGGACAGAAAAACAAAGATTAGCACATGATTATCAAGAGATGATTAGAGGCAAAAGGTATTTTAACAAGATATTGTCAACTTTATACACTCCCACACTGTTATTGAAATTATTTTTAAAATGGATAAATTCTCATTCTAGAATATTCCTTTCAATTATATCTGTGTTTTTAACGAGGGCTTTAGAACTATCCCATTTGATACTATGATTACATTTATACATATGGTTAAACAATGCATTAAAATTATTTGCTGTTCCTCACGCATATTTATGCTGTTTTACCCTAATATCTAACGTTTAACCCGTTTGGCCTATAATACTGAGTCACATTGTGTACATCCGATCGAATACACACAACCAATCACATTGTCCGAGCTATTCTTTATTAGGCGTGATTTAACAGTATTATTAAACTTAAAGACTACATTGATACCAATTGCTTTAAGTAAGGTCGGAAGATATGGAACAAGTGTAGTTTACGTCCCCTAACGCAGAAGGGGACACGAACTATACTAGGTCAAAGTTGGGGAATGTAAACTACTGTACATTAGGATCTTTTGGAGACATTATTTTAAATTAATCCATCAAATAAAACGTTAAAACTAACGAAAATATTACGACTTAACCTAACCAATCTTCAATATAGGGTGTTTCATAACTAGAGACCGGATTTTGCCCTTTTTGCCTTTTTTATTCCCGTTTATAGATTCATAGGCTTCTTTTAGAGAAATCCATTTCGGGACTGTGGGATGTATATAATTAAATGTTATTGTGCCTATAAACGCCTATTTTGATGGTTAGTGCCTAATTTTAAAATACGTGCCTATATATGCCTTTTTTAATTTTATTGTACTAAGTAAAGCAAAATAACTCGCATTTTTTTGAAACTTGTAGGCCTAAATAGGGCAGGGGGTGGAAAAACCGAGGCTAGTCCTGAGGCAACCAGCACAGCCAATCAGATTACAATACGTCAGCCAAATACAGCCAATCAGATCACAATACGTCATTGTGACGCGTTCGGCCTCGATCATTTTGTTTGGTGCGTGCAACGTGGTGTCTTTGTTCAAGTGCTTTTGCTAAATAAAATCTCACGTTTGTGCTTACAGCTTTTTTTATAAGTGAGAAAAAATGCCTAAGGATAAGACAGCCAAAAGTGTTCTGTTCAGGCAGTGGATCAAGAAGGACTCAAACTTCATTACGGATGGTAGAGTTATTTTCTGCCAACCTTGTTCCAAAGAGGTACGTTGCAACATTTTTTATTCTCTATCCAAAATAACAAACCCACTCGATGTAAACAAAATGCATGCGAGGGAATTTGACGCTCCAACAATGAGTGATAATGTGAGCTTTTCCGAATTTAATAGCATCCTAAAGATAAATTGGTAAAGAGTGGTGAAAAACAAATTGTTTTAAATTATTTTAATATTAATTTAATTAATCGAACAACCAACTTCGACGTTCGACTAATGCATTTTATAATTTAGTTACCCTAAAAATTGTCGTTTTCTGTAGTTTCTGAAAAAAAAAAAAAAGATTGGTATCTAAAGAAATTATTAAGTTAATTTGGGTTCTTATAATGAATAGAGAATAATAGCTTTTTGTTTGTTGTTAATTTGATTTATTTTAATGCATGGCGCAGTAATTAAGTTTGTTTTTCAGTAATGTTTTTCAGCATGTGACTTGCCTGGCTCATGCTCTCCATCGGGTGGCAGAAAACATCCGGGGACATTTTCGGAACGTAAATGCACTTGTATCGTCGGTGAAGAAGGTCTTTCTCAAGGCAGCTCTTCCAGAAACACCCTTGCCACCTCAGCCAGTTTTGACTCGATGGGTTTCCTGGCTTCAAGCTGCCATGTATTATGCTGAAAATATCAGCGAAATTGCCAAGGTACGAAACATATTCAGTTTAATTAGTACATTCTTCTACAGCCATTTCAAAAGCAGCAAAGCACATTTCATCTTAATTCTGTTTTTTGTTGCAGGTCGTTGAAAACTCAAACGAGCATGAGGCAGTCGTGATAGGAGAAGCGAAGGAGGCCTTATCGTGTCTAACCCTTCGAGGAGACCTGGCCTACATCATGGCCAATTTCGGACGTGTGCCAGGGACCATAACCAAGCTGGAGGGGAGAGGCCTGCCGTTTGTTGAAGCAGTGGAAATAGTTCAAAATTTAAGAAAGGAGCTGAGCCAGGTTCCTGGTAACGTAGGGAAAGAAGTGGTAGCAAAATTTGAAAATGTTCTCAGACGCAATCCTGGTTGGCAAACGTGAACGTTTCAATAGTGTTCAAAGGAGAGTGTCAGGAGGTTCTGGACTTTGAGCCAAGCGAATTAGCATCTTTGAAGTTCGCACCAATTACGTCTTGCGATGTCGGAAGGTCGTTTTCTCGATATAAAAATGTATTGAGTGACAGGTGATGTCAATTTAAGCCACAGAACCTTGAAAAATTTTTAATCATCAATTGCCATTTCAATTTATAGTTTAGTTGAGTTTTTGTAAGAAGATAGTTTAAATGTTTGGATTTTACTTTGATTCAAGTAAAATGTTTGATGGTTTTTGAGATGTTTAGTTTATTTTTTACAATAAAAATCCTGATATTCATCAGAACTGCAAATGGGTTTACTGTAAGTCAACAATAATAAGAGAAAAGTGGGAAAATAGAAATGCCTATTAAGTGCCTTTTTTAGCTTTTAGTGCCTATTTAAGCGACTTTTTTAGGGCTTCTTTAGTGCCTTTTTGCCTACCTATTATTGATTTTTTAGTGCCTATCAATCCTAACTCTATTCATAACATATGGGATACACTTTCAGGATGGATTCAGGACCTGAAAACAATGAAAAAAAGTTTATATAAACATATGCCCGAAATAACTTTGTTTCTGAGTTACAGCCCGTTTTGTGTTCCAGCAATTCTTTCCGCAAACTGTTTACAAATACTACTTGCCGACAATGTGAGTGTGTACGAGACTTTTTTCATGTATGGCCTTACTGATTGTAATGTTTTGTACACTCTATGACATCTTTCAATATCGTTGAGTGTCTTTCAATATCGTTGAGTGTAGAGCCATCAGTCAGTGAGAGGTGCATCGCCGTGTTTCACTCTTCGTATTCATAACTTCTTACCGTGAATAAGTGCAGTCCAGTGAAATAAAAAACCTTAAAAGTTTTTGTGCTATTCAGTGATAGTGTGCATTTGAAGTGATGATGGAAGCTTATTCAAACAGAGAAATGGCAGACATGCATCTCATGTATGGACTTGCCGAGTGTAATGCTGCCGCAGCAAGACGTCTGTATGCGGAAAGGTTTCGAATCGCCGTCCTGCCAGATAAGACCTTTCAGAGAATACGAGCGTCTTGTGATACAGGATCATTCAACAAGTGAGTTTCAGATGGTGGTAGACCAATCAGCTAGAACTGTGAGTTGGGAGCGGATCCTGAATAGCTTGGAGGAACATCCTGGTGTCAACACCCGAAGGATAGCAGCAGCAGAGGGTGTACGATACAAACTGTGGAGAATTTTACGGGAACAACAGCTTACCCATATCACATTCAGAGAGTACAAGACTGAAGCTGATTTCCCACCACGAGAGGCTTTTGTACTTGGTTCCTTCAAAGTGTGCTGACGATCCTCTTTTCCTATCCTCCGTGATGTTTTCTGATGAGGCTGCCTTTACAAGAAATGGCGTGATCAATTTTCACAACACTCATCACTGGGCCGAAGAGAATCCGCATGCCATCATCCAGTCAAGGCACCAACAACAATTTAGTATCAATGTATGGGCAGGACTTATTGCCGACAACTTAATCGGTCCTTTTGTTTTGCCTGGAACTTAACAGGAAAATCCTATTTAATTTTTTAAGGAATGATTTAAGCGATTTACTAGATGAAGTTCCTCTTGGTGTCCGACGTCGTATGTGGTTCATGCATGATGGCACTCCGCCTCATTTTAGTCGAGTAGCCAGAGACTATTTGGATGACCATTTCCCTGATAAATGGATAGGCCGTGGAGGACCCATTGCGTGGCCTGTTAGCTCCCCGGACCTGAATCCACTCGATTTTTACCCGTGGAGTCATGCTTCGCCATCGTGTAGAACAAGGATGCCAGAAAATCCGAGCAATACCTGGAATGTTTGAACGCGTCAGGCAGTCAATGACGAGGCGTGTTCAGGCGTGTATTCAAGCGCAAGGCGGTCATTTTGAGCACTTCCTTTAAAGGTAAGGCGGATAACTGCTGGAACACATAACGGGCTGTAACTCGGAAACAAAGCGATTACGGGCATATGTTTACATAAACTTTTTTAATTGTTTTCAGGTCTTGAATCCATCCTGAAAGTGCGTCCCACATGTTATGAAACATCCTGTATATATATATAAACTGACGATTGGTTAGGTTATGTCGTAATATTTTCGTTAGTTTTAACGTTTTATTGATTACGTATACGGGGACAAAGTTGGGTGAACGCAAACTACACGAGGATAATGGAGGGGAACGTAAACTACACTAGGCACCACAGGGGGACGTAACTACACTTGCTCCCAATATTCGAACATTTTACGATAGGCCTACAGGAAGAATCTGTAAGATAGCGGATCACCTGAAGATCAGGGCCCCCAGCCTTCTTTTGTTAGCTTTATAAGGCTAACTAACGAACATATCACGACCTAACCTAACCAATCGTCAAGGGCGTACAGTTGACCTAACGATTGGTTAGGGTAGGTTGTGATATTTCGTTAGTTAGCCTTATAAGGCTAACTAAAGAGACTGGGGGCCTTGATCTTCAGGTGATCCAAGATAGCTACTGTGTTGTACTATACCACAACGGAAGCCTTTTTTTTAAATTGTTTAATGAATAAAAATATGTATTCTACAAAAAACAGAATTGGTGAAATAATTCAATGCTTACTAAAAAAAAATCATAAAATTATATACGGTAACTTTAAAATAAGCATTTTCAATGTAATAATAATGCATGCGTTATACGACAGGGCCGTAAGGAATTAGAAACTTAATAAAATATCCACGGTTATGAAGGTGTAGTAGTATAGCTGCGTTTGGGGAGACAGTTATGGATCAATTTGAAAATCCCCTCCCCCCCCTGTTTAAACATTGCCACAGCAAAAAATGTACTTTATTTTCAAATATTGTGCAAAAATAATGCAGCCTATAGAGAATAAAACGACACAAGTCACATTTAATAATAATGATGTTGCAAATTATGGATATACTGCATAAATCCACAAAATTTCTTCCATGTTCATTCAGAATTGGACTTGAGGCTGAGCACTACCTGTACATTTTAGCAGTAAATTACAGTAAGAAAAGTCTGTCTTTATCCTCTCCTTCGAGCCTTGCTCTCTTCAGAGAACTTAGTCATTAAAATCTCCCGATACGTTACAAGAAGAATTGGGGAACCTTCAGAAAGCTCTACAGAATCTTCCGATCCACTATAAGAACAACTCGGAGAGTAGTATAGAATAAACTACTGCAAGTAACAAATGCGTTGTTGCCACCTAACCAGAACCCCTGTCGACTTCGAACCAACCAAAGCCATAGACGGAGGGTTAACATATATATATATATATATATATATATATATATATATATATATATATATATATATACTGTATATATATATCAGCCTTTTTCGCAGATGACGTAAAGATATGCATGGAAATTTGAACGAAGGTGTCATAGAAAGATTACAATACGACATTGCAACATTGTTCTAGGGGCAGAAGGTAACAATATGAAGTTCAACGAAGAAAAATTCCCATAAGTCAGGGATCTTGAAGTAATAATGCCGTCGGATACAGAATTCAGAGAGCATTATAACAACAAATTTACAGCGGCTAGAAAATAATGAGCATAATCTGGAGGAGCTTCCCCAGCAGAAAAGCAAACATCATGCTCAAATTATAGAAGAATCTAGTCCTACCAATCAGTGAGTATTGCTCAGTACTCACAAGTCCATACAGAAAACGAGACATTGCGAACATTGAATCTATACAAAGAACTTTCACATCTAAGATAGAGGAAACGGATGGTGAATAGCGTGTAGCGTCATGAGCGATCTGGAGGCACATTTCAGGTTTTGTACAATCAACCTTGCTGATTTCAGAAAAGAAATAAAAAAAATTCTGCAACAAGCAGAACACCTCCTTTTTCGCATGTAAAAAATACAAATTCTTGTTAATTACAGTTGGCAACACTGACTGACATGGTACTTCTGGCAGCTTTTTAATTATTTTCAGTGAGTCATCCCCTGGAATTTCTTAGTTGTACGCTAGCTCGCTTGAGAGAAACAAGTGTTTTTTTCTGTGGATGGGGTGTTCAAAAACCCCAAGGTACTAACGAAAGGTGCATTTTGTGATATATATAGGGTGTCCCCAAAAAAACTATATACTCTTTATAGCATCCTATATTTTATAATTAAAAAAAAAACCAAACAATATATTGTTATAGCAATTGCCAATGAAAGGTAAATTAGTAATCTAAGTGATCAAAATGTTATAGCGAGTTGTTTGCATATAAAATTTAATTAACTACGCCAAGTGCTCAAAATGTTCTCCGGCGGCATGAATGCACTTTCAATACAACAAAATCGTGTGGTTTGATGAAGCTACCTTCAAGCTGAATGGCACAGTAAATCGACACAACTGCAGGTACTGGTCACTTGATAATCCACACGTTTATGTGGATAAACATGTTAATTTACCAGGATTAACAGCATGGTGTGGTTTATCATCCAGGGGTTTGGTTGGACCATTTTTCTTTAATGGGACAGTTACCGGTGCTGCATATCTCGACATGCTGCGGACAGAAATTATACCTGCAGTTCGGAAGTTGTTTGGAAACGACGACTTATACTTTCAACAAGATGGAGCCCCCCCTCATTATCATTGTGATGTCAGAAGGTACCTCGATGAAACGTTGCCTAACCGTTGGATAGGACGAAGAGGAAGCGTTGAGTATCCTCCACGTTCACCGGACTTGACTCCACTTGATTTTTACTTGTGGGGCTACCTGAAGGATGCAGTTTATGGTACAAGACCTGCAACACTCGAACACCTTAAGGATGCAATTAGGGAAAAGTGCGGGACCATCACAGCATCCACATTAGTCCATGTCTGCGAATCAGTTAGTCGACGCATTCAAAAGTGCATTCATGCCGCCGGAGAACATTTTGAGCACTTGGCGTAGTTAATTAAATTTTATATGCAAACAACTCGCTATAACATTTTGATCACTTAGATTACTAATTTACCTTTCATTGGCAATTGCTATAACAATATATTATTATTTGTTTTTTTTTAAATTATAAAATATATGATGCTATAAAGAGTATGTAGTTTTTTTGGGACACCCTGTACATTATACACATTTCTTTGTTTTGTTGTGTTTTACATTGTTTATAAGTTTGTTATGTCTTAGGGTGTATATATACCTATGGATATTTATATACATAATACATATGTGTGTGCAGTATATTTTTATATATATATATTGGTAAACTTATTGTTTACCAATAAACCAAGCCTTATATATATATACTCATAATCATATATATTTTTTATTTATACGTTTGTGTTTTTGTTTCAGTGTTCCTGTGTGATACTTGTTGAGTTTTGCTGGTACAATGAGCACGCAAAGAACACGGGGATCTGCCAGCCACATTGTCTTTGGTTCTCCACTATCAGAGCTTCCTCTGTCTGAACTTTCAACCCGTATACAAGTTGCAAGGCATTTCCTCTTCTTGAAGGAGAACAAGTACACCAGCAACAGGGAGATTCTTCCGGAGGTATGCCAAACACTCATTGACCTTTGGAATCGTGCTAACATTCCATCACAGCCAATCAAGAATGTGAAGACCAAGCTGCTCCGATTGATGGAAAAGGCTCACAAGCATCGAAGCAAGGCAAGCAGGCCACAAAAACCAAGAAGTTCGAGGAAAGACTGAATCAATTGTTTGACATAGCTGTCTGCCAATGCGATGATCTGTTTGAATGCCACTGTGAAAAAGAAATGAAAGTTCCACGACGAGAGCATGCCTTTCTGATCGACCAGAGAACCACTCGGATCATGCAGATCAGTCGGGTGGATACGAATGTGACTCAGATGATGGAGAGAAGGAAGTCAAGAGAGGATCGGATGCAAGAAAGACAAGAAGAAGAGAATAGAAGAAAAACGAAACGGCAAGAGGTAGCATCCTCCGCAGATGTGGTCGAATCAGCTCAAGCAGAAGCAGACTCCAGTGGTGAAAGTGTTGGTGATGAGTGGATGGGTGATAGTGCCCAGGAGGACAGGAACATCACACCGATTCCCACTGTTGCTTTGGAAGCTGACCGGTATGGTGTATCGAACAAGGCTGCTGCAGCTATCAGCACTGCAACATTGGTTGACTATGGCATCATTAGTTCTGATGATCAGATAAACGTAATTGACCACCAAAGTATAGAGAGCACGGCAGAAGGTACGGAGGGATCTGAAGAAGCAGTAACTTACCACGATGTGGAAGTCACTGCTTTATTTTTGATGGGCGGAAAGACATGACACTTGTCAAAGAGAAAAAGGGGAACAAATGGTACAGCACAAAGAAAGTTGAGGACCACTATGTGCTGGTCGGAGAGCCTGGAATCTTCTATCTAAGCCATCTGACACTGGAACGAGGAACTGGCACTGTCATTGCGGATGGACTTCAAAATGCGATTGAAGAAATGGGTATTGCAGACAAGATAATTGCAGTGGGAGCCGACAGCACAGCCACAAACACAGGGCACAGAAGTGGAGCAATACACCTGCTAGAGTGCCGCCTGGGTCGCCCTTTGCACTGGTTCATCTGTAGTCTGCATTTAAATGAACTCCCACTGCGCCACTTGTGCAAGGAACTCATCGGCCCAACAGAATCTGCAACTCGATGGAAAGGACCAATTGGCAAAGCTTTGGCCACATGTGAAAGTTTGCCACTTTCCTCTAGAGGAATTCAATGTATTGCTGATGGCCACACTCTCCCGGATGTTAACCTTACTGAATTGAGTCGTGACCAAGCCTACCTCTACAGAATGATGAAAGCGATAAGGACTGGTGTCATTAATGAAGATCTTCTACGAGAGAAGCCTGGACCAATCTCCCATGCAAGATGGGTTACACTGCCAGCAGAATTTGTCGGCTATATGTAGCGATGGGGCAGCCAAGTGATGAACTGTATTCACTCACACAGTTTGTCGTGTGCTACTATGGACCCATGTGGTTTAGCATCAAGTGCCATCCAAGGTGCACAGATGGCCCAAAACATTTCCTGGAGCAAATCAAGCTGCTACGATTACTGCCACCAGCTAGCAAGACTGTCACATGGCCTGTGATCCAAAGAAATGCATATTGGGCTCACCCTGAAAATGTTCTACTGGCAATGCTTGCAGATGCAGATCAAGCAAACCGGAAATTGGCCATCGATGTAATCAAGACCATTCGACGAGCTCCCAACCTGCTCAACAGCAAGTCAGAGAATTTCGGCCACCAAAGATCAAAGTGCTCAGAATTTGAAAGATTTACTTCCACCAGTGGAGGAGTGCACAATGGAACCACCACTCACGAAGCAGTTCTCTGTCGAACAACTCGATAAGATCACTGAAGAGCCCCTTGTTGTCCGGATACCATGTCACTCCCAAGGTGTAGAACGCTGTATTAGGATGGTAACTGAAGCGTCTGGGGCAGTGTATGGAAAGGATTCAAGAGATGGTTACATTAGAGCAGTACTTAAATCCCGTGACTTTATGCCGTCATTCAAAACTAAACAAGATTTTAATGTATCATTTACTGAATAAAACCTACCTACCTACCTACAGTGTATATGTTTATTCCAAAAATAAATTTTTCTATTTTTCCTGAAAAGCAGTACATTGTAAGGGGTCAAATGATAGCTCAAACCCTAGGAAAGCAAGTGTCCAAAAGTTATGGGTAACTAGCAATTTTCACGATTTTCACATGCGAAAAAGGTGTTGCACTTGTCACAAAAAAATTTTGTTTTCATTTTTGAATTTAGGGAGGTCAATTGTACAAAACCTGAAATGTGCCTCTTGATCCGTTACACTTTGCCCAATGACGCTACACGCCAGTGGCGGATCTACTATGAAACTAATGAAGCTTAAGCTTCAGGGCCCCTAATCCAGGAGGGGCCCTGAAGCAACTTTTTTTTTAATGAGTGAATTTTTCAACAAAATCGATGTTTTTTTTTTAAGTGTTTGTTATTAAAATAAGGCTATTTTAGTGATAGAATCATAAGCAATGGGTTGAAGTACTTAATATTGACCTTAGAATATGCTCTAATACCCATTTCATATGGCCTCAAAATGCCCCTGTAATTGGTCAAATTTCAAAATTTTCTCGGGGGCTTGCAGCGCCCGAACCCCCAGCTGTATGGGCTCACTGAGCTCGCCAGAATCTATTCAAGGGCAAGGGCAGCAAGGCCCTTTGAACCTTGTTGGATGTTGCCCTATTGTTGCTGGTTGCGAAGGGGCCCCCATAACAGTTCAAGCTTCAGGGTCCCAAAAATGTAGGTCCGCCACTGCTACACGCTAATGGTGAAGGCTATTGGTCTCGCCCACAATCACTGGAACTCTACTCTCTCGAAAGAAGGAGCGAGCGGTACACAATAATATACATATGGAAAATACTTGAGGGCTCTGTCCCTAACCTTAGAAATGAGAGAAACAAACTGGAATGAGGGAATAGGAAGATTTTGTATGGTCCCATCTGCGATGGGGCAAGGGGACCATGAAAACGAGAATGGAAAATACCCTCAGAATACGAGGCCCAAAGCTTTTCACTGTTCTATCAAAAGAAGTGAGGAATCTCCAGCACACCGCACTCAATAACTTCAAGAGCCAGCTGGCTATCTTCCTGTGCAAAGTCCATGACCAACCATGTGTGGCTGGCTACGAGGGCGGATTTGATGGATTTGGTGTTGTATGTTTGGCTTGCAGAGTTTGTACCCTTTTTTCTATAGCGCCTTGTTATTACTATATCTTAGAAGTGGGAATTTTTCTTCGTTGAACTTCATATTGTTACCTTCTGCCCACTGGAACATTGTTTCCATGTCGTATTGTAATCTTTCTATAACATCTTCGTTCAATATTTCCATGCATATTTTTACGTCATCTGCGAAAAATGACACAATACTGGCATTGATATCTGCATCAATATATGCAATCATTATTATAAACAGCAAGGGCGCTAGCATTGTTCCTTGTGGGCCAGAGCTCTCTACTTCCGAAACTTCCGATTTGACTCCATTTACCACAGTAGCATGGGCGCAAAAGGAGAGAGTGCAATGCAATTGCAAATGCTGATCAATGTTGCAAAGGAAAAGTTGCATAGGTTATGCACCAGAAGGGGAGGGGGATGTTGCAAGATGTTATGCAACAAGGGGGAGGGGGAATGTTGCAAGAGCAATAAGGGTTATGCTACTTGGAGGCGGAGTTATCCCCCAAGAGAAAGAGAGGAGAAGGAGAGAGAGGAAGAGAGGTGTTCGCCTGGCAGGAGCCAAGCGCATACTAAGATTCAGCCGAGCGGCCGTTGCCTTAATATGTTCCTAATCAGCCAGCTGGCTTAATCAGCCAGTTGGCTTAACTGGTTGAGCTGCCAGATTGCGCTATTTATTTAATTAAAGCATATATTCTGGCTTAACCAGCCAGTTGGCTTAGAAGACGTAAATGGCTTGTTTAGGTGTACATTATTGAGTTCCCAGATTGCGTTTATTTATTTAATTAAAGCACATATTCTGACTTAAACAGCCAGTTGACTTAGAAGTCGTAATTGGTTTGTTCAGGTGTACATTATTAGGGTTGCCAGATTGTGCTATCCAGATATATTTGGCAGTTGGTTTAGAAATCCGTTTTAGAAGCCAGCCAATTGATATAATTAAATGCCGAGTACAACCAAAATAATTAAATAAAAGACCATTACATCATTCTGTTTATTTAGACGAATTAATGGATTCAATTTCACGAAATATATAGAAAATAAATATACAATGGAATATATATGATCAAAAATAATAATAGCATAAGAAATACGAACGATGAATATGTAATCAAAATAAATATACAATGGAACATATATGATCAAAAAATAATAATAGCATCAGAAATACGAACGAGAAATATATAATCAATAATATACAAAACGTTGTAGTATAACCATCAATATTTAGTAGAGGAAATATATATATATATATATATATATATATATATATATATATATATATACACACACACAGTTATATTAAATAATTAAATATATTGAAAATAATAATATACGAAACGTATAATCAATTGCATATTAGTACAGAAAATATATATATCACACACACAATTAAATAAATAATTATACATCAAAATACTTTATGTTCTACGGGTTATATTAAATAATTAAATATATTGAAAATAATAATATACGAAACGTATAATCAATTACATATTAGTACAGGAAATATATATATATATATATATATATATATATATATATATATATATATATATATTGAATTCAATATTGAACATAATAATATACGAAACGTATAATCAATTGCATATTAGTACAGAAAATATATATATACACACACAAATTAAATAAATAATTATCCATCAAAATACTTTATGTTTTACGGGTTATATTAAATAATTAAATATATTGAAAATAATAATATACGAAACGTATAATCAATTGCATATTAGTACAGGAAATATATATATATATATATATATATATATATATATATATACACAATTAAATAATTAAATATACATCAAAATACTTTATGTTCTACGGCGCAAAACGCTAAACTCACACGTAATCGAGTCTACATTCACATCGTTATTACTTTGCACTACACGGTAAAACCGTCCAAGCAATACTTCACCGTTCAAGTTATACGGATGCCTATACTCGACATAAATGGCTTTCATATCGTTCAATACTATTTTTGTGCCCACTTTACATTCGGTTGGCAAGTTATCTTTAAACACGGCTAGAATACAATCAAAAGCACGCACAAAGAGGTCATCGTTAACCACAACATCATTATTAAATACAAGTTTATAAACACTCCTTTCCAATCGAGGGTTTTTTCTTACCGTCCCGAGCTTTTCAATCGTGAACTCTTCTTCACTCTGCATAGCGGCAATTGAAATAATCTTCCAAGTCGTAACGACAGCTATTCATTATATAGAGGTACAGCTCTTCAGGGTGAACAGTGTAGGCAAGCTCTGCCCTGTACCGCTCAAGTGCTTTGTACCAAAGTTCAGGATATTTCGAAGAATCTAAACCTTTTAAATATGCATCCAGCTCTAGACCATTCTCGCCTTGTTCATTCCTACATTCGATAAATCCGTCGAGCAGAGCGGTGTATGCGTATTCAAGAACCGTGTCAAAATAAATCATATCCGTAACACGAGCGTCTAATATAGGCTTCAGCTTGCGGAATCCGACGATTTCAAACATTCTGTCGAGGATGAAACGGTTTCGCGTAGGGACAAGAACGTTATTATCAGATGCATTCTTCCACATCAGTCGTATATCAATGCATGGCTGATCGTTATTTATACACAACGTGCAAACAACGGCATATGAGGGGGCGTCACTAATCTGCTCTCTTCTTGTACCTACACCTGCAGGTATTTTATAACGGTCCTCTCCCCACTTCTCAACTATCACGAAGACTCTATTCATCTCCTCAACACTTAAATAAATAACATTACGTTTACCAGAGTTTGCTTGCCTGCAAATCGTTTCAAGTACATAGTTAATGGTGCCGGTTTCACGCCTGAACACGCGCAATGACTTCGTCACGGAGACATCGTACGAGGCGTTGAGAATGCTTCTCAAAGGAAGTTCCATCGTATTCGCACGTCCGTCGGTTCAAGCTCTGAGATGACTATGAGCCACAGGTGGACGGATCGGCTCGACGGGCGGAGTGAGTCACGCTGATGAAACGTGTACGGGTTTGTTCGAACTCGTGTGTTTCGGAGGTGAGGTACACGGGTGGGCGGCTCGCTGGGGGGAGCGAGTCACACCATAAACTGCTGAAGCGTGTACAGGCTTGTTCGAACACTTGTGCCCTGGACAAACAGAATTTTCCGCTACATGAAGCAATACCGGCTTTAATGTTTTATCACTCACCAGACGTTCATTTCCACAAACTAAACATCTTCACAATCCGGTGCACTATTTGAGAGAAACATATGCCCATATTTATCCTTTTTGTTTAACAAGCGATACTCGTCTCTAAAGTCTGTTAAAAACTCACACAGCCCATTAGCCACAACCTCACTACAAACCTCGTCATGATATATATTAATATAGTGGTAAAAATACTTAAGATTCTCCATGATGACAAGATTTACATTCTCAACCGTAGGGTACGAGTAGTCGGTATGATGTAACATGACATAATATCGCTTGTCATACCACTCATCAACAAGACTCACTATCCATAACCGTTGCTTATCTTCTGAACGTGTTGCTTTTCTACTTCGCGGTATATGTGAGCTTTTAAAGGTTAGGTCTACAACATACTTCAATACATCGTTTGTACTACGAAATCCTACAATGCCCTCGCCAGAATACCGTAGAGTATTTGAACATCTTGGTCCTTCGCACGGCTCAATGTAGCCTTAAAAGTATAAAGGAGGGGGAATAGGGAGTTTTTCAGTATCCACCACATCTTGGCACTTTGCCGAATACCACTTCATAAACGTTGAACACGCAATATTAAAGGTAGCCATTACTATTTTTCGTCTACGCGGGAGAATACACGTCTGAGCTCAAGGGTATGCAGAGGTCAACTGAGCACGCAGGGATAGAGATATGCTCAGGTAGTGGCAGGAGTCACGTGACCGATCTTACAGTGGGCGGAGCTTAGCTTTTTACTGTACACACACACACACACACACACACACACACACGCAAAGGAGAAAATGAAACCTTAATTGAAGCAAATATACGTGATAAATAAACATATCGTTAACAATACACATATATATAAATACAATCAAGGATTAAGGTAGCCAAAGGGTACGGTATCATAGGTACCAGGCACCTGGTAACGCTTCCTATAGGTGTTACGGCATACCTTCGTGCCCCTAAGTTCCTTCACACACCCCAGTTTCTGCGCCCGAAAATTGTGCGTCCCCACAGTCAGTTGGGGTGGCTGGTCACCCTCATCTTCCAAGCACACTAGATCCTTCAACGAGTCAAAGTTAACGACTCGACGGTTCGCATGGTTAAGCGTGATACCCTTAGCCTTCACGATATACATATCATCCCCACCCTCACCCGTACCCATAGGTTTTTGGCCCTGTTGATACAAACGAGTCTGCGTATGCACCATCACCATACTTCGATCTCGTCAGTTAGCTCTCCGAGGAATTCCCCAATAGCGGCATGTATTCACCTCCCTCGCTGTGAATATCACGCTATCTGTGTCAGCGTACAACACCCTCCGTCCAAGAGAGTGCATAGACCCCAAAGTTTGATGCGGGCGTAGGCCGTTGTGAACTGGCTACAGGTATGTTTGTAACCCGTGAGGTATCTGTGGCCAGTTCGGTGATGTTGTACTTTATTATGTAAGTATTACCTACATTCACGATCTCCATAACCTCTTTATCGGGAGCGTTGGCATAATCCCAGACTTCACTATAACTTTGTGCCAAATGGACGTTCCCTTTGCCGGTATTCTGTGCAAATTTCCCCCAAAGACTGTTTAGGCACAACTTTGCACTAAAGCGCTTGCCAGGATTCTTAACAATTTGGGATCGGTCAAGCTGTATACCTTCATGGGCACGGTAACGCTGAATATAAGCCGTTTTTTCATCTTCGGTATCAACCCCTCGCGGATATCCTGATGCTTCTACTTATCCTTCAAAAAAGCGTTTATATATGGTGTGAAAAGGTTGGGTAGCTTCTGAAACCTCCACACCTCATGTATCTTCAATATTCTATACCCATGGCGAACGGCTAGGGCCAGCTCAGGGCTTGTATATACACCTCTGATCTTACGCTGGTGGTTGTATGGTTACAATCACCGTTGTTCTCTCTGCGCACTTCACGCACAGGGGAAACATGAGCTTGTGATCTATAACGACGGGTAAGATCGGCATCCATAAATCGCGAGGGGGAGCACGTCTACGAAAGAGAGTCCAAAGTAGCGCTCATTCAAGTTAGCTGAAAACTCCTCGATGGTTGGTATGGTGGGCCCACCATTTTTTCAGGCGCACCTACGGGGTACGGATTGTTTTCATCACGTAGGGGTATAAAGAGCAGAAGTCGTAGTAGTGGAGTTTCACGCCCTCCGTAGGCGGAAAGTATAGCTTGAATGGGTTTGTACGCCCTCCAAACAAGCTGTCACCGCATTTGAGGGGGTCCAACACCATTGAACGTTTGATGGCCCTTATTTCTTCACGGTACTGGGCATCTGTTTCCATCCGTGCATCATACTCATGCTCCCACACGATTTTGTGAGTGAACTGGGAGCCTATAAGTTGATCACGGTTACGGGTCCATGCGAGGCTGTCGGCGGGGGATCTTCCATAAAGGTCCCCTGTGACGGCACATTCAGCGCGCGGGCATCCATGCCACCAGCAGCCGTTAAAGGAATACACAGTCTTCTCACCAGTGGCTGGATCCTCACTTAGGCCGTCAACCCAAAAAACACGACCATTGACCTTAACGGGTACTTCACCCGTGTTGCGGGCATGTTTTATGTATACCCCGGTCTGTTGCTGTAGGTGTATGAGCCAGTAAATAGCCTTGTGCCCATAACTGCGGGGTTGTTTCTGTGAATGATTGCTAAGGTGTCTTTAGGCATGAAGTTATTCTTGAACACTGTAAAACATAATGAGGCGATCGTGGTCGCGACTTGCAGCGGATCGCATTTGAAACGGGTTATGTACATCCTTCTAAAGGCTTGAAAGCATACTCTAAGTACACGTACGTCATTCACGCAATAACGTTCACATTCATCGGCTATATTGTATGGAGCTTCATTAAAACTGTTGTAGTAGCGGTCAAAATCTTCACGCTCACTATCACTCATGTTGGTGTAGTTAAAGTAATGTTTGGGTGGAGGTAGTCCTACGTAATTCAAAGTTTCGTTAGTGAGGAATGTGTAAGGGAAATACCCTTTTGAAACTTCAGCGGCTACGCCCATGACCTTGGGCAGCTTTGCTAATTTACAAGGTGTGAACAGCAGGGTGTCTTTAAACTGTACATTACCTCTTATCTGCATCTGTATTAGTTTGTTGCCTCTTTTCAAGGGATCACCTGTAAATATCGCAGACGACTCGTGTTCAAGCAGCTCCTTATAAAGGAACTGTGTGTCAAATTTCGCCCCGTTATGGGCAAGAATATACACAGTCATTTTTTTTAACTTGTCCGCTAATTTGACAATATAGGATACAAAGAGTTTCACAGGGCTGCCGTGTGCATTCGTTTTAAAAACGTTTGTCCGTTTTCCACATTTGTGGCACTCACACTCGATCTCCATGCACTCATCACAGATAGTCTGACTTACGAGTAAATGTGGAATAACCTCTTTGGTTTCAGCGTTCGTGTAAGTTTCTATATCGTAGTACACGGTTATACAAGGGCTATTTTTAGGCTTAGCATCTTTCATATAACATACATGCTTCACTCCATCCGCCTTATATTTTCCATGACATGCAGAACATTGAATTTCATCGCATTTATGTTTGAAATTCCCCCAATTATCCATCATATGAAACATACCGCACTTACAAATCCTCATTTTCCTGCAAGTGCCATTTGATTTATGGAGCTCAAAGCGTTTATTATTGAAAATTGTACGTCTACACACATTACATTCCCTCTTCTCGGTTTCAACTACACGACTTTCACATTTGGGGCTTTTACACTGCTCACATACCATGTAGCAATCCTTACAATGTTTCACCATATCATCAGCAAACTCGAGACAACCCCTACACAAATCATGATGCCTTCCATATTTTCGACTGTTATCATAACTGGCGTAGAGAGCCTATATGTTACGGATGGGGAGATACGATGTTCCTGACAATCCTAAAATAAGTAGAGGTCTTGCACGATCTCTCACGCTGCTTTTAAAAACATACAAAGTCCTACGACGATCATCCATTCCAAATACGACAATACGTGCATTCATTTCCTG